>CALSBV010010348.1:6527660-6546306 GCA_943590825.1 Bovichtus diacanthus | reverse complement strand
CACATGCTGAGTGCTGTCTTGATGAGACCACCGCCCCGGCCTGAACATTCTTCTGGTTTCTGCTGCCAAATTAAATCTGCTGCACTAGTAGTACACATACATGCACGCGCACAAGGTCTTGGTAGAGAACACCTCAAAGCGACCTTTTGCTGCATCACCATGGCAACACTAAGAAAAACAATCATCTGACCACATGGCTTGTGATCTGGTCTGACTGCAAAAAAGCATTTACAGAATTTGCGCGTGCACAAATACATACACAACTACCTCTGACATGGGCAAGTAATCAGTATTCGTGCTGCAGTCCAGCATCCTCTGTCTGTGAATATCAAAGTTCACCTTGGCTTTTATGACACACAATCAGGGCAAAAAGGAGCCTACAAAGAGGCAGTGCTACAGTCTCCCTATGGTTCAAACACTGCTTAGTGGAGGAAACACTAACTGCTTAAGAATTAATGAACAGACCCTTGGTCGCACACAACAAAAAAAAAAAGGTTGTCTTCTTGGCTTGATGACTTTTAAGAAAAATAACTGAAAGACAAACAGAGATGCTTTTTATGCGTATTTGAAAGAGGGTTTGTATTTTTGAAAAGTAGCGAGAGCAAGCCAGAGTGTGTGTGTGTGTGTGCGTGTGCGTGTGTGTGCGTGGCTGTGTTCACCCAGGCATGCCTGTGTGCGTGAGCAGTGCCCAGGCCTGGACTGGGGGGATTGAGCGAGATTAGCTGTAAGCGGATTACAGACCATGCCTCATTAGCATACTGATTTACTGCCAAAAACACATACACATACACACAAAATCTTCTTCTCCCCTGTTCCTTTTTTTAATCTGTCTGCCTCTCTCTCATTCAGACACACACTCTCACCCACATCATGCACTTGTACACACTACACCTTCGTCAATGGGTTCACTCGGCGTTCAAGGAGTGTGAGGACTATCTCGTTATCAGGATAGTGTGTGTGAGTGAGTGAGTGAGTGAGTGAGTGAGTGAGTGAGTGAGTGAGTGAGTGAGTGAGTGAGTGAGTGAGTGAGTGTGTGTGTGTGTGTGTGTGTGTGTCAAATGGAAACACAGACACACACCTTTAAAGAATATGTGAGCTGAGAGAGATGGGCTGTCGACACCCACACACTCAGGAGTACATACTGTATAGTCACATATAACAAAGACATCTAGACAAACAAAAAAAAAAAGAGGATGGAGTGTCATCCGGAATGGTTTTTTGTTTCACTTTTCCCATATTTGACAATAGCTCTCACAGCCTCATTGGTTCCGATCTCATAATCTGAAGACTGGTAGTTTGAGCCTACCGCAGGGCAGATGTTTTAGAAAATGAATTACGTGGAAACAAGAAAGAATGAACCGAGGAAGTTACAACACAGTCAATGTGGGGCAAATATAAAACACACCTTCAACGATGGAGAGATGGATATGATGGACACCCAGCAACACTGATATACAGACAGGCACACACAAAGGCTGGAGTGTGCTCCTCAATGAGCCAGTATTATTATTAGCACTCTGTGTCAGCTGCACAACAGCTGACACAGAGTGTTTCAGTCAATAGAGATGTTGCTATCAGGAGGAAGCAAGGCAGCCAAAGTATTCTGGCTCACAAAAGTGCTCTCTCCCTCTCCGTCTATATCTTCTCCCTTCCATCCTTTTTGGTAATCATATCTATTAGCTGGGGCTTTTTTAAATGTCCTATTGACACATTTCGCAAAACAATTTGAGACTTGAGAAAAATACTACAATAAAATTCCATAAAATTTTCCAGGTCGGATTAGTGGAGTAGGAAGTCATATAATCTGAAGGTTCAACTGAGGCAGTTCTCTTGTGAGAAGAGACAAAAACTTTCTGTCAAAAACTGGTGTGCCAATTTTGTGGCGAAAGATTTGAAAGTTAGCATGTCCGACTCATAATCTGAAAATCGTAAATTCAAGCCTCACACGGGGTAGGTGTTTAAAATCCGACAGGGAAGACACATGAAGATACGGTTTAAAGTATAGTGCCGGTAGATTAGCATGAGAAAAAGAAAACATACAGCTGATGCTGAAAATGATAGCAGGCGGTTGAAAGCTGCAAACAAGCAGATACAATTGTTGTTTCTCGAGAATGAACGGTAAGGTTAAATGGTTATTGCTGACCATGTAATATGTGAGAAGAGATCTCACCGGATAGTTGTCACAGTAGGCAGAAAAAGAAAAAAAAATTAAGTTACTGCAGTTTCAATGGTGACAAATTTTCTGAATCCAATTTGACAATACATTTTACAGGCCTCGTTGGCGCAGTAGGCAGCGCGTCAGTCTCATAATCTGAAGGTCGTGAGTTCAAGCCTCACACGGGGCAGGTGTTTTATTACCGTTGCATTCAGAGCCATTCAGTCCTTATATAACCAGAGTGACAGCTATGTCTGTATTCTGGGCAAGAAGTCAGACTTTCAGAGAAACAGTGGATCACTCCCTCTAATGTCGGGTTGGGAGTGAGTTTATTTTCCCCAAATGAAAGAGTTCAAGTATCTCAAGTATTGTTCAAAAGTGAGGATGAAATGGAGCCTGAGATCGACAGGCGGATTGGTGCGGCGTCAAGGAGCGTTGTCTTGGAGAGGGAGCTGAGCGTTAAGGAAAAGCTTTCGATTTACCAGTCAATCTACATTCCAACCCTCACCTGTGGTCACGAGCTTTAGGTAGTGAGCGAAAGAATGAGATGGCGGATACAAGCGGCCAAAATGAGTTTTCTCCATAGGGTGACTTGGCTCAACCTTAGAGATAAGGATAGAGGGTATGGAGCTAAGACATCCGAATGAAGCTCAGACTAGAGTGGCTGCTCTTTTGCGCGAAAGTAGCTAGTTGTGGTGGTTCAGACAGCTGATAAGGATGGCTCCTGTTAGATAACCTTGCTTAGCCTGCTCCCACTGCGACATGGCCAGGATCGGCTCCAGCAATCACAATCACAGAGATCGTGACTCTGAGCCTCGTTGGCGCAGTAGGCAGCGTGTCAGTCTCATAATCTGAAGGTCGTGAGTTCAAGCCTCACACGGGGCAGGTGTTTTGAAATGAGATGACAATAAATGGGGGAGTTGCATAGAACGGAAAACATAGTGTTCTTTTGTGACAAGATATCACCTCAAAACAATGAAATAGTGGGGACTAACTTCATATTGTCAAAAATGGTGTACCAATTATGTGGTGTCGGTCTCAAAATCTGAACGTTGTGCGGTCAAGCCTGGTGACAGGGAATTTAGATTAGAGTGCTGGTAGATAAGCATGAGAAATCTGCTAATGCTGAAAAGGACAGAAGGTGGTTGAACGCTGTGGTCAAGCAAATAAGTGAATGTTTTGTGAATTGTCGTTTCTCAGGTCAGGAATGAACTGTAAAGATAAATGGTCATCGCTCACCATGTAATATGTGAGAAGAGATCTCACGGGATCGTTGGTAGACAATTCTACAATTTTTGAAGCCTCGTTGGCGCAGTAGGCAGCGCGTCACTCGTAATCTGAAGGCCATGAGTTTGAGCATCACACGGGGCAGGTGTTTTATTGCTGTTGCTAAGAGCCATTCAGTCCTAACCAAAGTGACAGCTAGCTCCATGTTATTGGCAAGAAGTCCAACATGCTTTCAGTGGGTGTTGGGCTCTGCCAGTTATCCCTTGTCATCGATTATCGCTGTGTCAACTACTCTGAATGACAATAAGAGCTTTTTCAGGCCTCGTTGGCGCAGTAGGCAGCGCGTCAGTCTCATAATCTGAAGGTCGTGAGTTCGAGCCTCACACGGGGCAAATGTTTTTAATATGATGACAAAAAAAAAATAAACAATAGGCAACACATGATGCATAGTGCTGAAGGTAAAGAGTCAGTAGATGTGCATTGACTGAAAACATAGAAGTGTTTTCAAAGTTGAAAAGGTCTTACAGGGTTCCCACGTGGAACAGTTTTCTTGGTAAAAGGCATCACTTCACAACAATAGAGTAGTGGAGACAAACACTGCCAAAAGAGATGTTTCATTATTGGTTGTGCATCTGTGATTGCTCTAAAGCTGCTCTCAGTCCAGCACCACTCCGGCTCATCTTTGTTTGTTTTATGGTATCCAGCGTAAGTCCCTGACACAATACCTCACACTCATCCATGCACACACATTCACCACTGAATAAACTGACTATCACATGCGCTGTGTTACATTCTTAGTATTGTGTTCCTTCGTCCTGCGCCCCCCCTCCCCCCCCTATCTTTTGTCATTGCTTTAGTGCTGGGTCATGTCACAGACCACCTAGGATTAATTTTGGCCTTTGCGTGAATATTTTTGGTGTGCAAATACAACGTTGTTATTGAGTATACACTCTGAATTGTTATTCTTTCAGGGTCTTTTTTCCTAACTGCAGGGATTTTTGTGGCCTTGTTTGTGCAATAGGCAGCGCGTCCGTCTCATAATCTGTACGGCTGTGAGGTCAAGCCTCACAGGGGGCAGGTGTTTTAAAATCAATGGGTAAGACACATGAAAACATACTGTTTAAAGTGGGATGCCAGTAGATTTGCATAGGAATAAAAAACACACAGTTGATGCTGAAGATTATAGCAAGCGGTCAAAAGCTGCGGAACAAGCAAACCAATAGGGGAGTGAATCACGACAACAATACGATATTTGCTGATATCACAAAGTATGCCATGATACGACTTCGATTTGAGATGATATCATATGCCCATTTATCACAATCGGTTACATTTATATTAGGGCTGTCAATCGATTAACATTTTTTATCTACATGCTCAGACATTTAAAAAAATAAATTAAAAAATCAACTTAACTTCAAAATTCTAAATCATTATGCAAAATGTGTTAAGCCTCGGTGCAGGGCGGATACACACGGCGAAAATGAGTTTCCTCCGCAGGGAGCTCAGACAACTGAAGGGAGCACAGACTAGAGCAGCTGCTCTTTCGCATCGGTGGACAAAGAGTCCATAGACTCTTAGACCCAGAACATGCTGGAGAGACCTTGCTGCCATCGCGGACTTGTGGATGGATGGACTGAGTTGCTCAAACATCAACACAACTATTCGGTTCCTCGTTGGCGCAGTAGGCAGCGCGTCAGTCTCATAATCTGAAGGTCGTGAGTTCAAGCCTCACACGGGGCAGGTGTTTTATTTAAATGAATCACAATGGGACAGATAAATGCTACAGTTCACACTGACTGTCAAAGGTAAAGTGCAAGTAGTTTGCTGACAGAAATGTCAGTCTGTTGTCAGTCCACCATCAGCAAACCAATGTTTTTGATTTGTCGTTTATGTTGTACTAAAGTAACAACATTGCCATTACCTTAGCTGTATTTAGTGCTAATTAGCAAATGTTAGCATGCTAACATGGTAAAATTAGATGGGGAACGGGGTAAACAGGTTTTTACAAGAGCTGCTAGCGTGACTGTCGACCCGCAGTCTTGTTCATATGTAACAATGATTATCTTAATTGTTCCTGTTAAGTTTATGTACTCAATTAGACTCATACAGGTTTACTTCACTGCCAAAAACAGTTGGAAGACCAAAACATAAATTCTATTTTGGGAGGGTTTTCTCATTAAAATAAGGAATGTTTGGCCTTGAGTTTTTGTTTATTCATTAATGAATATTCATATGAAAAATATGCTGACGCCCAAAGCACATAGATTTCCCTAAGGTTAACACACCCGGTAAGGCATTTTAAAATGTGTGTGTGTATTTGGTATACTGTATAACTGACAAAGGCAAGTACAGGACCAGCAGGTAAAGGAAATAAAGTGTGTTCTTGTGTTCAAAATAAAAAACTGAAAAGACTAAAACTGAAACCTTTATTTATATTATAAATGTTGTGTAATGTAAACTATTACAAAGGTTGACCTTAACCATTTGAATAGGAAATTAGGAAGACCACTTAATATTTCCAATGAGATGATCAGAGGCAAACAAAGGCCTAACATTTGGACAACCCAGAATTGAATATGCAAGGTAAGCTTCAGAGGGGTCAGCTGAGGTTGTGTGTTAATGAGTGTGGTAAATGTGTTAAAAGTGGTTTTATTTGGTACATTTTCTAAATCTAATCAGAGTAGTAACTTTTAAGAACTTGTGTTTTTTCTCTTTTCTTTTTATTCGCAAGCTAAATTGTCTGGAAAATTACTTTTGGCCTTCGTGAATAGCTGGATTGTGAGCACCTCAAAAACAGCCTCAAAAACACATACACACACTCACACGCGAAAGAAAAAAAAAAAAAGAAAAAGCTGACATTGATGGACAGATTAATGTACATGCTCTTGTTCACACAAACAAAACAATCCTACATAGCTAACAAAAGCAGAACCTCATAACCTAAAACCATCAGAAGCCAAATTAGCATGTCTTGTCACAATGCACACACACACAACTGAAAATGAGTTTCATACACATACATTAAAACCTGCATATTAGTTTCACCTGACATCAATTAGCAGCATCCCGGATAGTGCAGACAGAAGCCAACACACCATTAGGATTATCTGGACTGAATGAATGGGCTCATTAAGCACAATAAACTAACCACTCTCTTGTGTGTGTGTGTGTGTGTGTGTGTGTGTGTGTGTGTGTGTATATGTGTGTGTGTTCAAGTGCATGATTGTATGTGTGTTTGTGTCAGTCTGGCAGAAAGAGAGACAATGTTAAAAGAGAACAGTGTGTGCACGTGTTTTTGCATTTACTCGTATATATATATATAGAAAGGATGGAGACGACCATCGTGAAATTTTTTTATAAAATCGTGATGTGAAGTGGACACGTGTGGCTCACAGATCCAGAAGAAAAGCCTTGTAAGAGAAGATGTTTGCTTGAGCGGAGTTCGGAGGCAGAAGGTGCTTGTGAAAAACAAAGCCTCTTTCTATAGAGCGGAATGAGTGCAGAAGCAAAGTCGTTTAGCAAAAGGGGTAAAGGAGGATCTAGTCAACATTCTGAAGGGAAAATATTTACTGAACCTTTATCAGAACAAACAAAAGCCATGTTGTTCACATTTTCCAACAGCTCATCAAACCCAGCTCCAGTTTATGTGTTGGCTGTTTACCTTCAACATCTGCAATACACTTAAAAGGTGTGCATGAGACGTTAAACGTGTATATTCATTCTTGTGATTCTCACATCTAGGGTGTTGGTCTGAGCAAGTTAGAGCAAATGAGGAAAGAAGAGAAACCTTTTAAAATATCAATGTAGATGAGACCCATTTGCAGAGCGGCTCTGTGCCTGGTGGGTGCCAGGATTTTGTTGTGAATGCGGTTTACTTTTTTGCCGTTGTTCAGTGGGAAATTGATGGAAAAATACTGATGCTCATGTGCTGTAAATGTAAGTGTCAGGGTTAGGGGGATGCTGTATCCATCTGTCACAGCAGGATAGATGTTTACCCATTTGTCCCACCAGAACACATCTCAATGCAACCCTTTGATCCTAACGGTCACAAGGACATCACAGCCACGATAAAGAGGAACCAACCCAAATTGGTTCCCTGACCAGTCATCGGGTCTTAGGAGGTACAATGGATGATTGACCCCGACGGGGCCCGCCCTGTTGGGCATCTTACTATTGTATCTGTATATACACTGGTGCTCAAAGAACTGCCCTTTGAGCAGCATAGCAGCTTTACAACCTGCATGTAAGAGTTTAAGTGTCTGTGTTTTCAGATAACTCCGCTCCTTATTGTAATAATAAAGAGACCTTGTTTGAACTTTGAAGACGGTGTCGGCTGAGAATATTTTCTCCAACAGAAATTGAGAACAATGAATGCTTTTCATGTGTATCCTGGTCCACGTAAGTAGAATTGTGCTGAGTTTAACTCCAACCCGCTTATGCAACATTGATTGAACATTTTTTTTTTTTTCTTAAAGAAAAATCCTAATATGAAACACTTACCCAGGGCCTGGGTGGCAAATGCTGCCATGGCACTCTGCAGTCGGTCTGGTCTGACTGCCTGAACCAATAACAGCTGGGGAGAGAGGAGAGCAAAGAGATAAAGGGGGAAGAAAGAAACAACTGATATCACAGAAAGTCAATCCCACTCATATCGAACAAAAATACATACCCGTGAAAGATGCATTCACATTATCAAATCCACTGAAGCTTAATTCAGATGTTCTGTTTGATATATTTTTGAGAAGACAATCTACAAAGTAAATGAGTAAGTCAATCGGTGTGACAAGTGGCTTCTGTCTTGCTCATGCTTTAAAAATGAGATTAGCTAAATCTTTTTTCAATCTCAAACCACATATGCAGGGTGTGCTCAAGGGCACAAGCAAACTGTTGTATTTATGTTCATATCACGTCTTCTCCTTACAGTGAAAAAAAATAGAAATAAAAAAGATTTAATGGGCTGTCATTTCAGCCGCCACAGTAACAACTACGAAGGATTTAGAGAGAACACATCTCTGCCAAGCTGCCATATCCTCTCAATGTATTAATAAACTTAGTGATAGACAATATCAATACTATCTTAGGGGATAAATACTGTTTTGTTATATTAGGTTTTGTACGGGAGGGAGAATTCTGCAAAATTCCAAGTCAACTGAGTTATGGTCACGCTGCTGCAGCACCATCAGTAGGCAAAATAACATTAAATGTGTTGCAGCTGCACAATGTGTGTAAAAGTTATGTGAGTTTGAGCAATATAAGCCACAGGAAAGGGAATTTGAAAATAATGTGTTATATATATATATATAAAAAGAAAAGAAATTAAAATTGGTTTTAGAACGAGCGGTAATGAAAAACTGTTTTGCAAAAAAAAGAAATCAAAATAGCAATCACTCTGTTGTAACAGAACTGGGGGTGCCCTATGCTGAATGTTTACATCTTGGAACAACAAATCCAGGGGATACATGTTTTTGTTGCTCTGCTTCACAGTTAAGAAGAGCGAGACAACATGAAATGTGTTTTATAAATGGCGGCACTATCTGCACTGAAGCCTAATCAGTTCTTCCCTGACCCATGCACTAACTTTACAACGGACTTCACCGAAATCTGCTGACTGTCATAGGAACAATCAAATAAATTGAGATTAAAACATAACTTTCTTGGCAGAGGTAACACATGCATAAAAGTGTGTGTAGACTTTTGATATACTCTGTAAATTATGATAACTAGTTCCATTTGGCTGATGAAATGACTGTTTTTTTTGATTGAAAGCTGACCTGCTGGAAGGGAGTAATCTTCTTGGCAATGGAGGATGGGATTTCCTGCTCACACTGCGAGCTCTGCGAGAAGGACAGCCAAAGGTCTGAGTCACTCAAACACAGGGACTGGTAGAGGGCTGGGAATGTAGTCTGTAATAGAGGGATGGCAAAAGTTAAAAGGGTGAAAGGCTGGGCAAGAAAACATGCGAGATAAAGGACTGCTTTACATTCTATTTAAGTTGCATGAAGCTATTATCTTTTTTTACGTCTCCTAGTTGGAGGAAATATCCAAATGTCAAAATACTTGTTTATATTGTTCAGCATTATTCTGCAATCGTTGTGTTTTTGTCACACATTCCAAATGCAGCTGATGGTGTGTAATACTGTACATATTTTGTGTTGAGTGTGTATATCATTGTGTTTACTTTAAAAATGGCCACCGCTCCTTGCCTCTCCTGATCAATCCAAGAAGGGAACTCCTACCAGCAGATGAGAGGAGAGGAGAGGTGTAAGTCAAAGACACAAACATTACTGTGTTTTCTCAGAAAGAAAGCTGCACACTTACCTCTTTCTTAAACATTTCTCCTACAATGGATCCAGTGAAGACATCCCATTCCTACGGCAAAGAGTAGTATTAACATTTGGCAGGTCCAAAGCTGAGATGAGCTATATTCAATTCGTCATTCAAATCAACATTTTTGAAATCCTTAAAATACCAATGCGAAATCTTAGAAGATACTCACACTCTCCTGGAAGAGTTCCGGGTACATGCCTTTCACAAAGTGCATCGCAAACATCAACTGGTCAGCCTGAAACAGACAGAAAAAAAGACAAAGAGATTGAGTGAAAGATTGAGATGAGATTGAGCCACAGGAGGTGGAATGGTCGTCCACCTTTCGGAGGGACGGCGGTTCGATCGCCGGCCTCTGTGGCCAACATGTCCAAATGTCCTTGGGCAAGATGCTGAACCCCAAATTGCTCCCGATGGCCAACGGTGTGTGAGTGTGTGAATGTTTATCCCTACTGATGTGGCACTTGGTGTGGTAGCCTCTGACTCTGTATAAATATGTGTGAATGGGCGAATGCTGACATGTCCATTTACCATTGATACATACACATATGAGAACTGTTTTGCCCTGCTCAAAACCCAACAATAAACAAGGAAAGTCATGGTGGAGCGCAAAATGTTAGCATCTCTTCCAGACCTCTCTCTCTCTCTCTCTCTCTCTCTTTTTCATCCCCTGGTGGAGTTTGAGAGATAACAGAAACAGCATCTAATCAAGCTACATATCTCACTCCCACCCACAGAGAGAAACAGAAAGGCAGTGACCAAGAATCTCCAACGGTTACAGTAAATATAGCCGAAAGAAAACGAGAAACGGATAGAAAGCGGCGAGAAAGAATGCAGAAAGCAAACATGCACACGCTTCCACCCTCCTCTCATGCCGTAGTTTTCTTTCCATCTTAACAAACTCATAGACAAGAGAAACTTATATATGCTGTAAAGTATTTTTAAAAAACAGATGGAAAGACAGATAGAAAGAAAGACAGATACATACAGGAGATAGGATGTAAAGCAGGTCTTACAGTAACTACCATACTGCACACACAGCTAACCTTGTTTGCTTGTCTGTAATACTTTTAGACTATAACCTTATAGTGACAACAATGTACACAAACACTCAATGTACTTTTCCTTACATACTTACATACAACATTTGAGGTGTAAATGGCCCCAACAACTAGTATGATACTGTCTACACTTACAATACATATTATAACTGATTCTCATTTTTGCTCGAAAATAACAGTACCACAAATACTTATTCACTAAACTTAATAACAGACTGTGCACCCAATAACATTCACATTGAAATACAGCCACGCTGCTTCCGTGCTGGTCATGTGTATTTATGTAAATCTCATGCACTTATGCACTTAACAACTGGCTGGCGAGGACAACCAAATTAGAAATAGCATGCCATTGAGTAATACCTCTTAATGGTGTGTTTTGTAGAGTGGCAATAAGTCAAATGACTGTGATAATCTAATCCATTTGGCTATATTGGCAGTGGCTGCTATCACTGCTACCAGATGTGAAAAATCAGGTACATAAAGGGAGATGGTAGTCTATCTGAGCAAACCTCTTCTGCAACCACAGTGGCTGTAATCATTCAGATGAGCTTACTGAATAGTTACTGAATTACAGCATTATTGGTTGAGATAAAATCCTGTTAGCCACAGAGACATAATGCAAATGACACCTGAATCTAATGATCCAGTGACAGGATTTGCACTTCCAGTGGTGTTTTACATCCACTTTAAAGGGCATCTTTAACTATGTACTACTAGCAAGAACACTAATACTTTAAGAATAGCGCAATTTGCCAATGCAATGCATTCGTGTGCTTCCTGTGTTCAACCTACGTTAGGCTCAAACCACGCGGGACCCAAATCCCATGGCCCACAATATTCCTGCGTCAAGCTGTTTGCACAAGATGACAGCATGGGACACGGGTCAGGTAGCGTGTCACATAAACACCGACACCCACAGGCTGACGCACAATCTTTTTTTTTTTTTTTTTGCTTTTCCAAGGGATATGAGGGATTTCAGTCTCCTGCAAACATTATGTTTAGTGTATTATTTTCCCTCCCGGCAATTGTAGGGCTCTGCTCGATGCGTTTTGATCTCTGGTCTATGTTTAGTTGTGATAAAGGTTTAAAGACTTTAAGTATTTCTGTATATTCCACGTCTTCAAAAACCTTCTCAGCATACCTCTCTGCCTGTCACCTGACATTACATTGTGTTCTTTACCAACAGCTGTAGAACCAGCTGGAGCAGCGGTGAGGCTAACCTTCAGGCTGCATTTGGACAAGAGCTCTTCGCTACCGTGCCCTCTTTCCGACCCTCTCCGTGGTTTGTCTCTTGATCCGATGTCTGGATGATTTACACCACGCTGCCAAGTTCAACTCCATCAACTGAAGTGACAGTGGAGGCAGTTGAACAGAGAGAGCCGAGCACTATGATATGACTGATCAAACCAAGAGTGGCACAATGTTCTGTTTTTTTTTTTTGGTTTTTGTTTGTGTGTACGTGTGGATATGTGCGCGCGTATATGTGTCAGAGAGAAATGAAGCAAACAGAGTGCAATAAGGGTAAAAGTCTGTGAGCGTTTGTGTGGACTGCTGTCGTACTGACACTCTGACAGGACAGGAACCAGTACAGACTGGAAGATGTCACACTTCAGCACATCAACTCAAACTGCTGTCTTTCACACACACCATTAACCTCCCGAATGCTTATACCTACCACACCACACACCAGCATACATGAAGACCTGACATAACAATGGTTTGCACATAGACATCCATGTACATTAAACACTCACAGATACACATCTTATAGTTTTCTGTCTTTGATGGTTTACTACCTCACTACTCTCAGAGGCAAATTCAAAAAAGAATGGCTTGTGGTCACTGATAAAACCATGAGTGTGCATCCCTTGCAACCGCTATCTGGAGCGTTAGAGCAGGGAAGACCATGGAGTTTTACAGCTGAGAGCAATTTGCCCTTTTTTTTTTTTTTTTGTCTGATTGCAATTATCCATGTTTCATCCAAGTATAAATGCACTTAAGGCCTATGCGTCAGTTGTTAAAAGTCAGCCTGAGCCAGAAGCCTCACCAGGAGGGGCTTGCCAGAGTGCCACTTCCATCCAAACCTCCCTAACCTAATTTTTTTAATTATTTTCCTTTTACACATGTATTTTAAAAAAATACACTTAATGGAGCTTTATTCATTTACTTCTCGGGACACAACTGTGATAGCCTCCTGTCACTGCATCCCCAAAATGAACTCGTTTGAGCTGACACCCCTTTTAAATGCGCTTCAGTTCCCACCAACTCTCTGAAGACGCTAATAATTTCACTGTAACTGCATGTGGCTATTAGCGCTGATCTGTGTGAATTGAACAGTTTTTAGAATGCGACTTATTTGCATAGAAGGGGCCAATTTTGTGCAAGATGTATGCATATTACCTCATTTAAATACATGCAAATAGCACTGGAGCACCGAGACGCTATTTGCTTGGCAGCACACTTAAGGGGTGCACTTCACCCTTTGTGTATGCTTTGAGAATCACACAGTTTCTTTTTGTCTTATTTGCACAGGATTAGCAGCCGCAATCCATTTGTGAATCCTCCCCTCAAAGTATAATCTACTCAGTGTCCACCCCTCCAGTGTGTTGAAAAAGAAAAACGTTCACGTTGTTGTTATTGCATGTTTTCTATGGACTTCTCTGTGGACATTTCCAAAGACAGGAAGATTTGCTGTGGTGTGGATCAGACAAGTGACAAAGCCTACATGCTGTTGTATCTGAAGCACTTAGTTTGTCACAGTAAAGGCACACCTGCACCTCCAGGCCAATGCAGGGATTCTACCCCTGCACACAGTCGGATTATACAGTCACATATGCACAAAGTGTCAAATATCATTTCCGTTCAGTGAGAGCAAACGAGCCCAAAATGATGGGATAACACTTCTCAATAACACAGATTGTAAAGCACCTGAGGCACATTTGTGACTTGTGATATTGGGCGATATAAATAACATTGACCTGACGTGACAGAATCTGTACCAGATATCTGCCTGCCTGTTCTTTAAACCCCCCCCCACTAATTAATCACATATTTTTCATTTGAATATAATACCCCATCAATTAAGAGAACGTTATTAAACGTCAGTTAATGTTACACAGGCACATCCAGGCAGTGTGGTTAACACTTGAAATAGTCTCGTTTCATTTGGTTTCAATTGGAGAAAATGAAAGCTGATCAAAATACAAAACATCTTATTATAAGTCAAGTAACACAAGCTTAACAAGTTTTCAACCACAAATAATATAAAATAAAAAAGTTAGTAAAAAGTAGTAAAATGAATACAGAAATCCCAAAAATATGAGGCATTTGTTTTTTCCAAAGATGCTTTGTAATATTTTCTTTCTTTTTTTTTGTTTTTTTTTGTCCTCTCTTGCTTATTATCCCCCTTTATCTTTTCACTGGACTCCATCCCCCACCTATTTCCTCTGCCCCCTGAAGTTATCGCTTCTGCAGCACAGACAGGGGGTGTTGACAGGAGCACTGATAATGTAGTCCAATGTTTCCTCTCTGCTAATGACTGGAGTGCTGCTGTCTACATGTTTGTGTGTGCGCGTGCATGTGTGTGTCCGTGTGCTAGTGTTGGGTTGATAGCCTGTAGACATGATCAGCAGTTAACAGCCACCCTGACTGTGCCTGAAACCTCCATTAACATTCAGGCAACACGCACGCACACACACACACACACACACACACACACAAAAGACAGAGAAATTACATTTACCATTTACTGCCCGATCGATGCAATGACTGCTCTCTGTTGGTCAATATTTGACACTTCATTACTGTGTTAGTTGCAGAGATTTGATTGTGTAAGTGTGTAAATGTATGCGTTTATCTGTTTGTGCAGTTGGTCCAAGCGATCAATAAGAACACTACTATACTACTACTTTATATTACAAAATGACAACGTTTTCACTGCAACCAACCGTGTCACTAGAAGAGGAAGAAGAAAAAAGTAACTTAGTATTTTTTGGGATAAATCTTAGTATTTTTTGGAGCTACCTGTTGTATTTTAGTTGTTCTCTGTAGCTGTGAGTAGAAGAAGTGGGAACATTTCTTTGGCTCATGATGAGTGACGTGTTTATGGCCGATTGTTGTTTTCATTTGAATCAATTTAACAAGGAAGAAGTAAAACTGTTCGGGGTCTACTTTAAAACAGACTAATCCTGTTTTGCATTGGAAACCCATCGGGTGGTTAACATCAAGCAAAATGCCCCGCTTTGTTGTTACTACTCACTTATCACCGATACAAATTTGGAATTTTTTAGAGAGACGCTCAAAACCACATTTGTTCTATTTCTGTGTGCAAGTGTGTGTATTACCTTGAAAAGCGACCGGCAGACATACTCATACACCATGTTCTTCAAGCTGGCCTCCAAAGCAGCAATCCTGGCCTCAGTATTCTCTGCTTCCTAAAATGCACACACATGCATGCACACCATGAAAGAGGGAAAAAGACAAAAAGAGAAGGGGGCAATTACACTGCTGAGACAAGGTATGGGGGATATGATGTATTTAAAGAGATTTAGCGGGGTTTTGTCAGCTTTCATTCATACAACACAGTACATGTATCTTATGTGTTATGTGCTTTTGAGTCCAGCTAAATAGGGGCTAAGTGTGTGAGCAGCTATGAAATTAAAAAGAAACACGTTGAACATGTATCCTTCCTTTTTCTTCTCTTTCCCACGCTTTCTATTCGTTTTCTCTCTGACATACAAATTGCCACAGAGAGATCAAAAGAAGAGAAGCACCGGAGGTTAGATGGAAGTTGGTGTTCCGTTTTAAGTGTCTTTTAATTGAGGGTGGGACAGCAGTAAAACTGTCAGGGAATGTATGTATAGAGTTGGTGGTGCTAGTATAGTGGTCTAGTGGTTAGGGTTAGAACACTGGAAGTTTGTGAGTTCAATACCAGGCTGCCACCCTTGTGTCCCCTGAGCAAGGCACTTAACCCTGAGTTGCTCCAGGGGACTGTCCCTGTAGTTAGTTCACTGGAGCGTCTGCTAAATGACCTGTAATGTAATGTAATACAGTATGGAAAAGAAACATCCCTTAAAAACAAAAAGGTGACACCACAAAAAGCAGAAAACCCAATATCAATTCTTTAAACAGAATAATTAGAGCATGGGAATCAGAGACTGAGAAAAAGAGAAATTCCAGATGGATTTCTCTCTTTCTGTCCCCTATTCACAGTTGTCTATTTCTCTGCTTCTCCTCCCTGGATCTCTGTTTTGAGGTTTTCTGCACGCTTGTATTTCATGTAAACACCTGAGTTTAGTGAGTGCAGGTTAGCCCTTTGTGTATACCAGGGGTCTTCAACGTTGTTCAGGCCGAGGACCCCCAAACTGATGGAGAGATGGAGCAGGGACCCCCTCCTATATATATTGTATAAAATTGTGTTTTATATTAAACTGGGCCTAATGCCATGTGTAAACATAGCTACCCTGTTATTGTGCATTCAATACTAAGCTATTCAATTAATACACAGGTTCGTACATTCATGTAAATTTGTGGAAAAAAAAATAGGTTTAAAAAAAAAAGAAAGATATATATATATATATATATAATTAGTTTATTTTAAAAAAATGCAAGATTTTTTTTGATAATTGAGGTAATTTTTTGAAAATTGAAGGATTTTTTTGAAAATTAAGGTAAGTTTTTCAAAAATTAAGGTAATTTTTTTCGAAAATCTAAGGTTTTTTGAAAGTTGGTAATTTTTCGATAATCAAAGGTTATTAGAAAATCGAAATGGAAGGTTTCTTTGAAAATTGAGTGGCATGTATAAACATAGCTACCCTATTATCGTGCATTCAATACAAGGCTATTCAATTAATACACAGGTTTATGTAGTCATGTAAATTTGTGGGAAAAAAATGGGTTTAAAAAAAAAAAAATGTAAAAAATGGTCTAATTAAGCAAAAATTTTGCGATCCCCCATCAGTACCTCCACGGACCCCCTAGGATCCCAGGAAACCATCTGTGCATCACACGGAAAAATTAACACGCTCATTCAAAACAACCAAACAATAAAAATATACAAAGGGAGAGAGAGTATTCTGACCACACTCGCTGAATGTGTCCACAAGCCTAAGCCTAACACACACACACACACACACACACACACACACACACACACACACACACACACACACACACACACACACACACACACACACACACACACACACACACACACACACACACACACACACACACACACGAAACAGTGGTGACCAGCTGCTGCCGGGTGACATTCTTGGATGAGAGCACTGGCTCTAACAACCCACAAAGGATTTAGGGAGTTAGTGCTCAATCTCCCAACCCAATGTCTGTGTGCCTATGTGGCGTGTGTGTGTTCCGGTTATCAGACAGTGTTTAGGGCTCAGATGGAAAACAGCAGTGTGATGGACAAACCATGACGCTCTCCAGCTGCACAGGTTAGACTATAGAGATAAACTCGCTGAAAACCAAAAATGAGCTAACATGAATCAAGCTACACTGAACTGAAATAAAAATATTCGAAAATAAAGTAAAGGGAGTTAAGCTCAGTTCATCAAAAATAAAGTGTGCTGAACTGAATATTCTCAAATAACAGAATATATTAATTCTAGTAAGCCCTACTTGTATAACTTACACAAATAACATCATAGATTAATAATAGTATGCAAGTTTACTTTTATACCAAGGAGGAAGTTACTGCGCCTGGCCAAGAAATAGTCCGTGACACAACCCCCTGTAAAATGGTGAATTGTCTTTTTTACACCTCGTTTTTTATATAGATTTAGCAAACACTCAGATATAACATATAAAACATAATAATCACTGAGTTTTAGAGGTGCTGTTTTTTTTACAGTTGGACACAGCCAGGCTAGCTGTCTCCCCCTGTTTCCAGTCTTTATGCTAAGCTAACCAGCTGCTGGCTGTAGTCCTATATTTAATGGATAGATATGAGAGTGGTTGCAATTTTTCTCCCAGAAAGTGATTAAGTGTATTTTCCAAAATATCATAACTATTCTTTAAGATGTGCTTATGTCAGACATGGCCCCATGAGTGAGGTCGACAAAATCATAAACTGTGGCTTTTTTTTTTTTTTTTCATCAAGTATACTAACAGAAGCGCAGTTTACACTTTGAGCAGATTTTAGGCGAGGAGCATTGCTATTTTAGACAGTTTCCTTTTAAAATGTGAAGGAGAAGAACTGGCTTTTATAACTAATGAACATCTTCTACTACTGTGGAAGCAGATCTCACCCAAGCTTTACTGTATGTGGGTGTGCGATGTTAAGTTGTGTTACCATTTACACCATGACTGCCAAATTGTAAAGTGTGTACGGCTAAACCTACTTTTGAATCTGTGCATTAGTATTTTTTGTTTATCTCTTAGTTACAGGAAGGTGTTGTATTGATGTTGGTTTCTGTTCAAGGACTTAATATTTGGAACAATTTTGCTAGATAAAGATGTTAACGCACTGCAGTGATGGATGAAAATGTCAGTACTTTAAGAGTCGTGTGTCATCCAGTCACCTTCTTGGCCTGAAGAGCCCTTTGGAAGAGGCGCAGAAAAGAAGCAAGGCTGAAGCGGTACATGTTGTTGATCCTCGACAGGTCTGTGATGACAAAATACATCTTGCTGGCACTCTCTGCAAGAGGCAGGTAGGCATCCCGCTCCTAAAATAAAAACAAGGAGAAAAGCAAAAAAAAAAAAGCAAAAAAATATAAAAGAGATGTTTTAGACAGTTACATAAAGTACCACAGACGGACGAATGGCATAGGGATGGATACAAAAATAAGTAGAATAGAAAGTGTTTATTTCAAATCGAGATGGAAGGACAGAGAGAGAGAGAGAGAGAGAGAGA
>CALSBV010010348.1:6515970-6526999 GCA_943590825.1 Bovichtus diacanthus | reverse complement strand
TGTGTGTGTGTGTGTGTGTGTGTGTGTGTGTGTCTGCCTGAGGTACAGTACCTGGTCCAGGGACGCCTGCAGCCTGTGTGATTCAAGCAGTGACTCCTGGATCAGGGCACTGCTGGCCTTGGTCTGGTTCAGACTGTCGATCAGCTCCCTGTTCTCCAGAATATTCCCCTGAGCTGTAGCCAGGGTCTGACACAGGAAAAAGACAGACAGATACAAACAAACGATGAGGCGAGGATTAGACATGGGCAGAAAGAGAGTAATCGATAAGTAAGAGAGGAGGAGGAGAGAGGGGAGGGGGAATGCACAAGAAGCAAGAAGTTTGACTAACCCACTTCATTCTGTGGAATCTATTCTCTGAAACTAACTGATAGAATTTATTCAAATGAATTCAAATAAAATATATGAGAAAGCAGTGGAGCATGGAAATGTCAAGTCGAATATGCTCCTACAATTCTGGAATAATTACATGTCTTGTACCGTTGAAGCACTGACATCCAGCTTTTGGCGCTATCTATGGGTGCATGCGTGCGTGCATGTTTCCAAATTTCCCTCAGTCTGTGTGCAGGAAAAATGATCATTAGGTGGAGTGTCTGTGTGTCACAATGTCCATCATCTGTGTGTGTATGTGTTGTGATTGTGATGGTGAATATGCATTAAGCTCTGTAAGTACAGGGAGCCCCATTAAGTATTTGGACAGTAACAAACTGTTTGATCTCATTCATATTGTCATTACTGTGGATGTAAAATTACGCAACACCTGCAAAGGTCTCTGCACAAGTTCGAAGTGCACGAATAAGTGAAAAGAAATGCAATGCAATACAATTAACTCCCCACTAACATTCCTAAGGTGGCCCATGATTTAAGGTGGCTGGGTGGTGCAGAGGAAAAGTAACTCCTCCAACACCACAGAGACATGGGTTCAATACCCAGCAGCAGCGCTTCCTTCTTGGCCAAATGCTCAATCAATTTCATCTGGAGGTGTTCGCTGGAGGGAAGCCGGTGACGGATCACATTCTTGTTGCAGCACGAGCAGCTACTCCTGCTCGGTCTGTACACATTGTCTCGTTCTGTCTACTACACCCTCCTCACCCCAGCGCAGACATTTGGAGTTTGCAACAACATGGTCAGCAGTGCAGGGGGAACTGAACATTCCAAATTGGGAGAAAGGGATTGTCTAATGATTAAATATCAATTGAAGCTAAAAAAAAAAAAAAAAGATTTTATCACTGGGGTACATAATTGTGCTTTTGCAGGTACAAATGTCAGGCGTGCTGTAATTTACATCCGTTACTCTCAACCATTGGGCCTCACAGCGCTATGATAAACAAAAGATATATATTTTCTTGTAATAAACAAAGATGGTCATTTTTACATCTAGACTAAATGTTTTCAATAAGAGGCAAAAAACCACAACACTTCATCAGGTAGAGACAAATGTGTTTTGCCAATGTCAGCTAGCTAACGTTCCCTCGGATGCAGTGACACAAAATGGGCTGGTTTTTTTTTTTTAAATGAAAGAAGTGATGTAGGAGACAACCTACACCATTAAAAGCACCACAGTTCTTAGGAAATATGACCCTGAATACATCAAATGTGGATTCACAATGGCAGGCAGTGATGGGTGAGGGTAAGCGGAACATTTATTTTGGCCATTACAGCTGACAGTGGCACAACACATATTTACGGCCCAGTTTATTTTTGTCATTTTGTGTTTTTTTCCCCCTCATTTATTTGGGAAGGTGGACCTCGGGAACTCCAAAAGGTTGAGGATCCCTGATCTAAATAATACAGCAAGGGGTTCTGCCCCAGCAACAAGCTCTACGAGAGCTCCAACATGTAGAATTCTCCTTTGGTCACTTTTTTCTATTTGTCTGCATGTGTACCTCTAACAGCGACTCCTCCAACTGAGCCAGCTGTATCTTCTTGTCTTCCTCCTGTTGTAGCAGTCGTGTTTTTTCGGTCTCCAATTCTGGCTTCTCCTGCTGGATGGTCAAGGCTAGCAGCTAACACAAAGACACGCACACGAACAAAAGAATGGGCAAGTGGATACACAGCACGACTACAACACACAGTACAAACTCTGTATATACATTGTTTTATTATGCTATAAAAGCACTTGAGTGTGGATTACGTGGGTTACCTGTCCTCGCAAGCCTGCCCTGGTGGTGGTGAAGTTGACCTCTGTAACCACAGAAACGGCATCAGGGGGGATGAAGGGGGCGGGATTCCGTGTTGCCAGGAAGAGACGGAAGTCCTCATTGTAATCAATGACCTTGTCTCCTATCTGAACCACATATCTAGGACCTGTGTGTGTGTGTGTGTGTGTGTGTATGTGTATGTGTCGAAGTTGGACAGAAAGAAAGTCTCTGTTAGCAACATATACTGTGACATGTAGGCTTGTAACTTTCTCTTCAGTGTCCACTTTAAATCCTATCCTCACCCTATTACTTTCTCCTCTACTCCCCGTCTTCTAGATGTCTGCAATGCAGTACTGCCATGCCTTTGTCTCTCCTCTTTTTTTCCCCATCCTGTTCAACACTACTTTTAAGTGGATAACTTACCCTTTCTTACACTTTCTCTGCACCCACTCGTTCCAATTCAGCTTCAAATAGACAACCGCCTCTCCCTGGATGATTCAGAGCCTCGTGAATCGCTCTCATTTTCACAGGTATGTCTAACCTTTGCTTACACATACCCACAGCTGTGATTGCTGTGCAATTATCTTAGCCAAGAATCTAAAAAATCACACAAGTGAAATCAGAAGAGCATTTTTATTTTATTTTTTTATTAGAGAATTTCATTTTCAATGATCTATACAATAGAATGGACACAGCAGAACAGAGGACATCTGCATGCTGACTTTATATCCTAAATATTAATTTCCAAAAAACTGCAGAGTATTTGAGATGTCTGAATTATTTCTGTTGATTTTGGATTAGCAAGGCTATACTACATGGAATTAGCATCACTTCTTAAAATGACCATGGAAAGTGTGTTTGATGTTTTCACAGTCTTTCAACTTTGTTCAGCACTTTGATAACACACACATATATGAATAATTCATGTGTGAAGAGTCACATGTTTTAAATAATGGAATTAGTTATCCCCTATGTAAAGAGGAGTTATGTCTTTAAGTGTGACATGTTTGGTGTGTGTATGTACTGTATGTGTGTCATAAGCATGAGCTTGCAAATTAAGTGAGTTTATGTATAAAAAGTATCTTTTATGCTCTGTGTACTTATTGCTAACATTCTAGAGAAAGAGCTCTGCCTGCTTCTAAAGGTCTATTTCTGTTCTCATACAATAATGTATATTGACACGTTAAAAATATTTTGTGAGATGAAATGACAGCACCAATCGTGTTACAAACTCTATTTCTTCTTTAATTATCTGCATTTATATACCCTCTTCTTTGTTCACCCTGAGTCATCTGTAACGCTCCCACACAGTGTGCTCGTTACCTCTACCTCATGGGCAACTTAAATGCAGTTTGCCATTTGCCCCCTTTTGTTTCTGTAGCCCCAGTGGCATCAGCCATGCCCAAATATGGAGTCACCGCTTAATATACGGTATATATTATATTTCACTACAGTGTAGAAAAGTGGCTTGGGTAGACGATAGTGGTCGGCTTTTTTAGTTAGCAACCAGTGGTAGGTGATTCAGAATCAATAATCTTTTCCACACCCACATTGCATGAAAATGGTGTTTGTGAGTGTTTGCTTACCCTGTGCTATGAAGTCCTTCCTCAGCAGTGGGTAGAGCACAGGTTCAACTCCATCCATCTCTTGGATGATCAGGGTTTTTCCAAATCTGACCGCCAGCTCCAGGGATGTCATGAAGTTGCTGTCCTATAGAGAGCGAGGATACAAATGTATTAACACCTTGAATAAATAAAGCATAAATAAATGGTAAATATGAATTTTTTTTTTTCTTTTTTAAGATTGCTTCACTGAAAGCCTGGGTTTTGTTTTCAGAATAATAAAGACACAAAGAACAATAAAATGTAAGACCTTGTACATATTAATTTATGTGGCTGACAATAGAGGCAAACTGGGATCAAATAAATTTAATGAAAAGAGAAAGGGAACAAATTAAAATAGTAAAATACAGCTCTTTAATTTACACGCACGCACGCACACACACACACTCCATTAACATCGACTAATGCAATCATATAATTTGTTAAAGTAAACAACTGGACAGATCGAGGAGTAAGGTAAAGGTGGCTTAATCATCCGCTCTGTCAAACAGTGGTGGCAACTAATGATAAGGGTAATGGAATTTAAAATAGACCTGGATTCATCAGACAAGGAGAAGAAGATCAATCAAGGACACCTAATGAAACACTTTAAAGAAATGTTCCACAGCAATTGCTTTACAGGCTCCTGCAGACATGAAAGTTACCTCACCGACAGGCCAGGTTTAGGGTTGATTTATTTTTCACCAGTGTGCATGTGTGTAAAATGAATTTCCAAATGCAACAGGATAGTTAATAGTTAATGACCTAGATTGTGTTCTTTAAGATATATGTGCATGTGTGTGTGTGTGTGTGTGTGTGTGTGTGTGTGTGTGTGATTTGTTTTTTGTCTTTACCTGTTGGTTGATAACCTCTAGTCTGTGCTGCTGGAGATGTGTGCGTAGCCACTCTGTAGCTCTGGATGAGGGGTCGATCAGGAAGGGACAGGCGACACTCTAAGTATAGAACAATGTTAAAGAACTGTTTTCAGCTTAAGCTGTTTTTGCGATAGATTTACTTACAAAGAGGTTCAGTTACTGAGAAACAGAAGGTGTGTGCTTAAATGTAGTTTAGTCCCGTCCCATTGCTGTCATGCTTATCGACCAGTGTCACTCCTATGCCGGGCCGAGGAATGAAGTCCAGCACCCTCTTTTCATCCTGCGCTCTTCCATTTCACGGTCTCTCGCTCAAGGGTTCTCTTCCTCAAACCTGCTTATTTGTCTGTTTTTTTTCCCCCCAGCCTTATCTGACTTACTTATCAGTACTGCGCACTGATAGAAGTAACCCTGGTCTGGCTTATTTCATGCGTGTGTGTGTGTGTGTGTGTGTGTGTGTGTGTGTGTGTGTGCGTGTGGCATGGACATCTACACGTATATATCGCATCTATCTCTTTTATAGTCAGCAACATACGTTTACTGCTATTACTCAAGTGATTTTTCATTATGCTAGAATTCTCTTCATCCTCTTGTAGATCTGTGCATAACAGGCCAACTATGATGACTGAGTTGTCTAATATATATATAACAATAGAGGTCACCTTGGGGAAAATGGTAAATAGACTGCATTATATTTTGCTTTTCGAGTCGTTGCAACTACTTTAACCCTGTTACTATACAAGGTGACACCTGCTCATTATCTAGTGTTCAGTATCTTGCACAAGGACATTTCGACACAAACACACATACATACCGTGTATATATATATATATATATATATTTATATATATATGTATATACACACGGTATGTATGTGTGTTTGTGTGAATTTGAAAGCCTGACATACGATTTGAATTGCATCAATGTGTATGGTAGAGTGCACAGAAGTGTATACGACAATAGACACAGACTTGTAATGGAGACGCGCGCAGACAGTGAGAGAAACAGCGAGGCTACACTAAACTAAGAGTGAGCTATAAGAATGAATGAAACAACTTCTTACCCGTAACTTGAGTGCATTGATCTGAAGGCAGCAATGGTTAAAAACAAAACACAATACAGACAAATGGATGATAGATGAATGGCAATGAGGGAGAAATTCTTGATATGGAAAATGGATGTTACACGTAAGTGCTGCAGTTATATTGTAATTTGATGGCTTTTTTTTTTTTTTGAAAGCGCATTCAACGCACAAGAGCATGAGTCTTGTTGTAAGCTGTTATAGACATAGTTTGCATTGATTTTAGCGACACAAAAGCTAAAAGAAGTGGGTAGAGTAAGAGATAGAAATTGGTGAATACATAGCTTTAATAACACACAGTGGATCCTGACAAAGCAGAATTGTAATCAAGGGAATTAAAACAAAAGTAAGGTAACACGATTTTGACAGAGGGGCAAATGGACGTCTAACCTGTAGTATGACAAGTGCATTCTCCATGGAGAGGTCATCAGACGGCAGCCCTTGACTCTTCCAGATCAACTGCTCACTCTCCGAACACAGGAATGACCGCAAGTCGAACTCTGACACAAAACACACGCAACACAAATGCACATGACTTATTTGTTGCGTTTAGATTTGCCCACTGACAACAGCGTCGGTCATTTTAATCAAACCTCAGATATTGCAGTTACTGACAACAAGTCCCAACTCATCAATAGTGGCTGAACACAAAAGATTACATTATGTTACACTTTAAGTGGGGTCACTAAATTATCTTGGGGATTATCTTTCTGCTATTCGAAGGACGTACGGGTTTAGAAACAACAGCGGGTCAACCGGATGACTCAGCTGTTTGAGATTTACATGCACAGCTGAAGCCCTGTGGGAAAGAGGTTGCCAAGCAGAATAATATGGCCAGAGCTATTAATGAGAAAATAATTAGTGCTGGAAGAGACTTTGCACGCGTTTTACAGGTTCATTTGTGTGGATGGAATATTAAAACCTGAATAGAAGTTGACAAATTAAGGTGATTATGCCTGGCAGATGAGAAGTTAAATCCAGTGCTGAAAAACTGGATTATTAAATACTGTAATCCTTAATGAGTGAGTGTGCGAGGTTTTGACGTTTGAACTTGTTCGCTTGCTCACATGAGTGAAAATCGTGGCGCTTTCCCCCCCCCCGAGTTACTTTGTTGCATATTGCAGACTTGGGAGTGTTAAATGGTTTCTAGTAACTGCTTCAATGGTGATCAGGAATTGTTCAACACTTTCAGAGTTATTTAATCAGCCCTGATATTTAGCAGACGCAGGAGCTGGCAAAAGTTGTATATGTGCCATATGTATTAACACAGTGCATTGTGCCATGTGTGCTGGAAGTCGTGTGCTTTTTGTTGGCTGTTCAGCACGAGGGTTGGCATATGCTGGTGCTAGTGTGCTGGCCGTAAATATTAGTAGTTGTATGTTTACTCTGGAGTCCAGATTGAGCCATCCACGTCTCTTGACAGTGTCTTCTACGGTCCTCAGGAGCTGCAGACAGATAGGTGATGAAGGCTGCAGCCAGCATGGCCCTGAGAGGGAGCGTATCCAACTCATTCTTTATCTCAGACATCTGATAGAAAGAGAGATAGGTAGGTGATTAGGGTGAGAAAAAATAAAAAGTATGGAAAGAGAAAGACGAATGAGGGAAGGGCACCGCAAGGATTGGCAGGAATCAGAGGGAATAATGTAGAGAAAGGTAGGGATGAAAGAAGAGAAAGAGAAAGGTAAGTAGCTTGACCTCCGTGGACTTAGCAGGCGACTCCTCAATACTAATGAACTGTAAAAAACAACTCGTAGGCCCAAATAATCCAAAAAATGGCGCCACCGATTCTGACTAGTAAACCAGATAAAAGTAAACGACAAATGCGGGAACAGTCACACACTCGCTGCCTGATCAAGATTCCTTTGAGTCTAGCAGCATGCCAGGGGATCAGAAATGCACACGCACGTTTGGCGAATAACCGGCTTACCCTTTAAAACATCCTGCCACAACTCAAAACATGCATCTATGTATGGTTCACTTACTCCGTGGCCGTTTACCCCTCTCTGTACAAGGCTCTCCCTGCCCTTGAAACACTTTAACAACTTATAGGCATTAACATATAGCGAACCACAGCTACTGCATAGTGTGCAAAAGCGTTGAGTGTGAGTATATGGAAATACGTGAGTAGAGAGTTAACTGGCTCTTTGGTGGGTACGGACCTTGAGGGAAGCAGTGAGTGTGATAGTGCGTGCGCGCGTGTGTGTGTGTCAGGAAGAGATTGAGTGTTTTAATTAAGGTGCAGACAGATGCTGCAGAGAGGAGTAAAAACAGCCAGAAGGGACCCAAGACAGCAGGATACATCCCCCTGTCACACAGCACACACACACACACACAGGCACACACACACCTCCTGTTGCTCTTACATGGATAAATGAGCACCTTTCTTGGTAAATGTGTATAACCTCCCACACCAACACACACATCAACACACTCATACATCAAACTACCTGTGCGTTCCACCGCGTGTGTTCTCCGTCTAGTTGTGATATGAGCTGCTGGGCAGCGGTGATCGTGTCCTGAGCTTTTGTCACCTCAGCCTCCAACTTCGCTGCCTCTGTAGTATGACACTGAAACCTGAGGAAAAGAGATCAGTGTGTTTGACGTGGGATCATTGGAGATTTCTAAGACTGACATTCTGATATTTGTTTAATCTACCGAAGCTAAATTAAATAGATTGAAAACACATATTCATTTCTCGGATGTATAAAGCGTCGGAGACTTCCATGCCGTTCGAAGTAGAATACAAATCTGTACATATGCCATGATATTTGACGGGCAAGACGGTGCGTGGTGAGGTGAGGTAAGGCACGGCGCCAAGGGACTACGGAAGAGGAGAGGAGAGGAGCGGCTGGTGCAAGTAAGACATCTTTCAGTTCAACTCACACAGCTAAGAAATGATTGTACAAACAGGGGTGGATAAGAAGATAAACAGCAGGACAGGCCGTCTGCATAAGGGCTCAGTCACACTTGCAGTGTTAAGTTCACCTTTGTTGAACTATGTCCTGATAAGTAGTGAAATTGGCCAATGTCCAGGCAAAAAAGAGTGGAAAAGACCTGCCCCGCAGGCATTATCGATTGTCTGCATCCCTGCTATAACTACATGGTGGGAGAATATAGAGTAGGCAGCAGAGAAGCAGAGATGCTGCATGGCTGGCAGTAAGTGAAAGGGAGGCCAACTAAAATAAGTGCGTATCATTTATGTCCTTGTAGAGTGTTAATGTTAGCCTGCTACCTGAGCTCCAGAAGCTTATTGCAAATTGCATAATTTCCAGTGATACCGGCTTTTCACCCCAGCTTGAAAGTAAATTATGCTTTGCCAGTTCTGCTATGGCCATGACATCAAACATGAGCAAGTTCTTGTCTTGTCCCTGATTGCATCCCTGCGTTTGTTTTTTTTTAGACAGCTTGACATCAGGGCTGGTCATGAGGGAAGATTTAGACTTTTTCACAGGTGAAATACAGTGGACATTGCAGGATCAAATGCTGATAGAATAGCTGGAAAGTTGGAAGGAGGCATACTTCTCTTTCAACTCGTTGACTTTGGCTCCAACAGAGTTGAGCTGGTCCTCCAGCTTATTCTTCCTACTCTCTGTTTTCCTCAGGTTTCTGGACACACACAACAAACACAGTGTCAAGCAGAACTTGTTTGTGGAAGTGCATGAAATCAGAAAAGTTGGAATTTTATTTGCCAAAAACTATAACGTGACGTGTATGAACAGGTGTGTGGTTATGATGCTTTCTGGAGTGGTATTTGTGTGTGTGTGTGTTTTCCTACTCCAGTAATCCGGCCTGCTCCCTCTCCAGTGGCTCTATCCTCTCTAGGACGAGGGAGTATTGGACGTTGGCTTTGACCCAGGCAGCCAGGGGAGCAGCTGCTGCACTTGCACGCTTAGCATTCTGACCAACAACAGGATCACAAATCAGAGACAATTCAGTTATAACAACAGCCACAATACCATTTTTTGCCAAAACAAAAAATGATAATAATCAACAATAGGTTAATCACATTCTCTAATCATATATCTAATCCTTATTCTGCTATTGTGGCTATCTGACCTTGGGATCGAAGGACGCCTTGTTCCTGTTGAGCAGTTCTTCCACACTCTGGCGAATCTCAGGTGTGATGTTCCTCACCTCAAATGTAGTTATATCCTCCCTCACACCACGCTTAGCCAGAAAGCTACGGGAAAAAGGAGGAAAGACAAAAAAAACAGGTGACCAATAAAGCATATAAATGTTGTGTGTGGTAAGAGTTTGATGTCAGTTTGATTTTGATTACATGCTCTCTCTGACACAGAGATAGATCATTAGAGAGGGAGATAGAATAAAGTGATTTCTTATTCAGAAAATGAGGGAGATAATGTTAATTCAAGCCTGAAATTATGAAACTTATTTTTTTCATCTCTAATTAGGCACAAACTGATTACATTTATTGTCTTTGCTACTCATGAAGAATTGTTAAATCAAACGCGAAGGAATTGGAAAGACACAGTCATGCAGCATAAATACATGAGTACATGAGATGCACACACGGAACGTTGTGGCTAACTATGTCAAAATACATATCCGTTTGGTTTTCGGCCATGTGAACAATATCAATGTTTGAAAGAGATGACAAATCACAATATTTTGTCTTGAATGCAACTCAAACTCGAGCAGACATTGATTGTTTGTGTGTTTCCCATTTAAAATCTAAATGTTTTGACATTTGCAGCAGTGCTAAAGTTATCACATTTCTTCATAGCAACCCAGGTATAACGATGTCCCTTCTCTCCATCCTTTCCTAGCTGTGCAAAACCTTTCATCGTCATCTTCTTCCTCCAATCCACCCCTTAACACCCCATCCCCTCCTCACACTTCTTTTCGATAAACCAAAAGGTGTTGAGGATCCTCGTCAGTTTAATTACTCCCAGCGGCGTAACTTTCTCCTCATCTATCTTTTTCTCTCCTTCCATTTTTTCGCCCTTCTCGTGTCTCTCCTTTTACACATTCTTCCCTTCTCTTCCCCCTCTCACCTCTTCATGCTGACCCAGGAGGTGTCAAAGATGCCCATCATTCTCAGGACCCCCTCCAGGATGTCTCTGATGACATCAGGGGGCATGCGGAGGGAGCGGATTTCAGACAGAGCTTCGGGCTTTATGTTTCCAACTGCACGTTTTGCTTCATCTACCAAAGGCTAGAGGGCAGCAATGTGAGAGGGAGACAGAGGCAAAGAAGAGATAAGTACCACCTCTAAGGTAGAGGGCAGCTGTATGTATGTGTATTTCCAGTTACTGATATACAATGTCACACTATGCACAAGTCAAACTTACCTGCACTTCCTTCAGCTCATGATCT
>CALSBV010010348.1:6429090-6488652 GCA_943590825.1 Bovichtus diacanthus | reverse complement strand
TGTGTGTGTGTGTGTGTGTGTGTGTGTGTGTGTGTGTGTGTGTGTGTATACCTCCAAGAACTCATTGAGTGACTTTTGGCAGCGCTGCAGCTGATCCAGTATGGTGACCAGGGAGTTTCTGATACCAGCCCTTGAGCTCAGAGAAACAACCCTGTTGTCTCTCTGAATGTCGGACATTATAGACCTGTTGCACATATTGAGGGAGTGTTTTGTTACTGAATGTGCATCTTATCAACTTATATTGGTTCATTTATCCCAGCAAAAGACACACCATCCTAGTGGTATATAAACAGTACATCAAAACATATGTGCTGTGCAGAAGGAAAGACAAGTATCATCAGTATAGGATATGGAGTGAAACAATGATAAAAGGTTTAAATGCAAACTTTAGGCTTTGAGCTTAAATTTGTGGATGTGTCTATTCATATCCGATAGATGGTGAATATTTTTACAACGCATAGGAGACACAGTGACCTGAGGTCCTCTCTCTCTCTCTTTCTCCTCTCTTCATCATCTTCATAATCTTCATTCTTTATATTTAGGTTCATATGTAGCTTACTTCCCTCTTCATACTTAGTTTGGTAATTCTGATTATTAATTTTTTTATGTTGTTATTTTGCCAAATATTGCACCTTACCCCATCTCAGCTCATCTTACTTTTTAATTGTTATACATATATATATTTGTATAAAACATTTTGCACTATTTCTAAATTTTTGTAAATGTTTTAATCTTATACTGTCTCCTACTGTGCAACAATTTCCCTCGGGATGAATAAAGTTCTATCTTATCTTATCTTATCTTATCTTATCTTATCTTAATGTTCATTTCAGACGGAGAATTTCTGGGTGAGGGCAGTGTGCTCGCTATCTCTTGGTCAAATTTAAGATCTACATTTGACCTTGTTCTCTAAGGCGGACAATCAATTTGAAATATAGAGCAACAGCTAACTGCATGTGATGCAGTCTTTCTCACACACAGCACACAATACACTAACACACACACGTCCACAGAGTACCTGAAGTCTTCATCAACACGTTTGAAGCGGGCCTCCTCCCGGGGCAATGCCCCTCGCCCAAAAATTGGCTCCAGATAAACCCAACGCCTCTGGATGGCATTCAGACTCAGCAGGTACTCGTCCAAGTCTGACAGACGAACCTCCCACAGACTGACCTGCACATACGCAGAGTAAATATTGTAGCATGGCTTGGTGCTGCAAACATTGATGAAACACAAATAAGAAAACATGACCACAGCAATTCATTTGCTTAAGTTAACACATTGTTTCTTTAATAAACAGAAGGTTTGGGGGAGATTGACTTTTTCCAAAAATAAAAAAAGGAAGCACTTAAAGATTATAAAAGTGTATGCCTAGATTCTTTGACCTGACCTTGTCCTGGAAGCTGCGGTAGTAGGGAGAGTCTTTCAGAGACTGCAGCAGGCAGCGGTTATCTCCCACCTGGATGGGCACAGAGTGGTGATAAAGCCGATGTTTGCTAATCCTAAACATTTCATTTAATGGTGCCAGTAGATATGCCTGCATTTTCCTGAAGACATTTTGCCTTCCAAGTTTATCTACCAAGTGGTCACTTTAATTGACCCGCCTGAAATAATGATTTCCAAAAAATAATGAAACAAGGAGAAAATCTGAAGGAGGCTTTCGATTAAATGTTTTCTGTATGCAGACTTTGTATACTATCTCGATAAACAGTATTATGAGGAGTCAAAGTCCAGCAATTGGGTTCGCACCTCAGAGACAATAAAGGTATAGAGTTAGAGACACCTTTGAATAAATGTATGTATAAATACATACTATACATAAATATATAACAGAACATGTAGGAGGCCTCTTATAGGGAAAATGACAGTATATCATTCAGTAATCAGGATATCATCTGTATCTGTACCACTATCTTTTTTACATTTTTATCCACCAGAGTAGAATCGAGGGGATAATAAAACCATAACCAGTTACAATAAACTAATTTACAATAAACTCTGTCACTCAATAAAGTCCTTCACTTTCCTGATTAGGCTTTGTGCCTAACCCTAAGTGTGCGTTTTGTGTTTTTATACTCTACGTGAGTCCATATTTGTTTGCGTCGGTGTGCCTGTGTGTCTACCTGGTTGACTATATCCTTCCAGTCCTTGATGAGGGTTAAAGCGCGCCTGCTGCTGTCGGTGTACTCCGTGAGGTTGAAGGTGGCTGCAGCTCCCCACAAATCCAGCTCCCTCAGTGCTTCTCTGATCGTCACCTCTGCCTGAGCACGACTGTTCAGGTCCTAAATACAAGTGCACACACACACACAACTTACCACTTTATATACATTTTATATAATACAGTAATACAGGCATCCTATAGGATATAGGATGCCTGTATTACTCCTCTGGGCTGGTAGAGCAAAAACCTTTACCTCTGCATCACCCGTGTACCCTGTTTAAGCACTGAAAATCTAGGATGAGAGAAACACCTTGGCATGTGCTGATATAAAACTTCATTGTACAAGTATTGTGTGATCTTTACAAAAATCATTTTACATATATATTATCTTACTGGAAAGAATCATTCATTATCATTCTGATAAGAAACAAGAACACGGCAATCAATCATCAATCATTTTGGCTGACAACCAAAAATCTAAAACACAATCAGGAGTCTGAAGGTCAGTATCTAAGTCGAAGATATCACTGTTTTCTGATTCAGTTAAATATATGTGTTTACATGAGTGACATTTGCAAGACCAGCCGGTGTGTTCTGTGCTGCTGGCCCCTAGTGGCCCAAGTCACATATTGCGGTAATGTTGGTAACCATAACAATTCACATTTTTTATCAATCATAGTCTCATACCTCAAAAGACAAGGATTCTCAAAGATCGGTATTGGGGACAATTTAAAGAGGGATGTGTCCCTGTAAAGTTGTATCCTTCCACCAGTAAGTATATTTATTTGCATGAGTGTGTGCGCACATACCTTGAGCTCCAAGGCCTTTTCTATGATGGTGTTTGCCACCACGAGGAGGTCATTAAAGATGAGTCTCTCTAAAGTCGTCCCTCTTGGAAGGCCAAGCAAACGGAACATGTCCAACCAATGATCTTGGGACAGGTGTTCCCCACGCACATACTTCAGCACTGGTACCATGTTCTAGACATGCAGATGGGAAAGTGTGAAAATAAAGCTACAAAAGAAATACTAACAACTAATCAAAGATGTGTAACGAGATCCACGATCACATCAACTATTGCTTCAAAGATAATTTAACCGCCACTATTCAGCAAATGTTTTTTCCCCAACAAGGATGTTTTCTTTTTCTTTGCTGTAGTTAGAACATTTATATATTCAGAAACTTGAAATTTGCTGTACATACTATGGTCACCAGAGGATAAACCCTTTTGATTTTGGTGATCATGTGACCTTTCTTCTTGTGCCACAATTACACAAAAGTCTTTACTTGCACAAAATATATTGCATCAGGCTGATTGACAGTTTCTGAACAAATGTATGCTCCCCAAAACAAGAACCCTATTGATTTTGGGGATTCCATGACTTGTCCTACTGTACACTGAATAACATCTTAACACCGTTGCAGCCTCTAAGAATAGCTGATTGTCAGTTTATTGTCCAAAACACATGAGGGTAATAAACATTGTAGCCTCTAAGCCCTTCTCGAGGCTCTTGCTTGAGATTCGTAGTTTGTTGTTCTTCTAAAATGAATACACTGAAACTGAAAAGAAGATGATGATATGTTATTCCACCCACTGTACTACTGTCTACCTTGTAGTTGTCCACTTCTCCTTGCAGTTTAACAGACATGGCAGTAGGCTGCTCCAGCTTCCTAAGTCTGTCCTGCCACGCAAACAGAAATTCCTCAAACACATACGTCTTGCTCCTGTAAAACAACAGAAACACGGATATTAACGCAGAGTTGTGACATAAAGAAGACTGAGGTCCATCTGCAGCAGGCCTGAACTTAACCCCCTTACCTGAATGTAATCCAGTCCTCCTGGGCCTTTTCTGTGAAGCCTTGCTGCCACTCCTCATACAGACCCCACATCTGGCTGTACTCCTCCATGTCTCTTTTTGTCTCTTCTGCCAGAGAGAAATCTGGAGCCCCCAGGTCAAAATAGGTACAGTCCTCACTGAGGAGAGGAGAGGAGTCTGATTGCCACTTCATCTAACAGTGCTGTCGGGCGCAACGCAGGAGAGGCACTTATGATTGAGTTATGATGTTATTACTGAACCAAGAGTAAGACGGCACTTTTTTATTTCTTTGAATGTAATGAGGCCTGAAGTAAAGGCCCTTAAACTTGGTCGGGTAGGTAGAACGTGTAACTTCACAAGTAGGCTTTTACAGAAGTTCTAGTCTGGGGGCGGCTACTCTGCACGGTGCCCTGGGCTGTAATGTAATTGGCAGGCCATGAATAATATAGTATTTCTCCTCATTTCAGGTTAGTGTGAATCAGTAATAATACCGAGTAGAAAATAGAAGAAGAAAAATGTATCTATATAGATAACAGAAAGCAGGGACCACAAGGACATTAAAAAAGAAAATCAGGTTTGCTGTTTCATGTTGAGCCACACAAGTTACTAATAATCCAGTCAATATAAAAAAAAAAGATTTATATAAGATATTTTCTGGCCACAGCATAACCACATTTTATCAAACCACAGCATATTCTAAAAAGATTATAAAAGGCAATGAACATCAACTGTCCTGACTCTCTCAGAAAAGAAAAAGTTCTAAATTCAGCATATGAAAAATGACTTACAACAGTTTACTGCGCACAAGCTCTAGCTCCTGGAACTCTTGCTGCTTGTCCCTGATGGTCTGGAGGCATGCAAGAAGGGCAGCGTGATCACCACTCTCAAGCATCTCATCTTTAGGCTTAAGCTGGTCCCAGCGGGCCTTAAACCGCTCCAGATCCGCCCTGTAGGCGTCGATACGACCAGCTGCATTACTTCGCATCACCTCCACCTAAAGGGAGGATCAGGGCAAAGAGAAAGCAAGTGGCATTAGAACATGGGGTGAATTGTACAAGGAAAACAAAGATAGAAGGAGAAAAGAAGAGAGACCATGATCCATTTGTGAGTTTATGTCACCTGATCTTTGATCATGAGCTGGTGGCTCTCCATGACAAGCTCCAGTTTGTCCCACTTGGCCCTAAGAGAGGACAGGGAGTCCAGGCCACCCCCAGCCACTGCCCGGAGCAAGCGGTTCTTCTCCTCAGCACACTGGAACTGAGGCAGGATCTATTCACATAGCACATACAGCAGAGTTCATTAGAGAGTCTATTTCCCTACGATGTCGAACATCTGGCTCATCCCGCATGGAATTACAAGACACGGTCATACATCAAACATTAGAACTATAACACATACAGACATACAACATGAATGCCCACACACTTATGAATCCATGCATGTCATGTTATTGACATTAGTGGCCAACATAATTTACATACTGATATGAAAAGACTACATCAATGAAAAGTAAAAAAACAAGCGCAACAATGTCAAAGACATTTTTCATTTCCTTTACAGGCAGAAGAAATATTCAACTTAATGGAGGAAAATTAACATTTATCTCTAAAATTCCTAGGATTTGACACCATGAATAAAGGAGTAGGAGAAACCTATTTGCACAAAACTTCCTAGCCAGAGTTTACGAGTGTGTTTGTCTTACTTCTGGTTTGCGGGCTAATATCTGGCTATATTTGCCACCGGCCGCGCCAATCTCCTCCATGCTCTCTGGTCGAGTGGACAACACCTCCATTGACTCTGAGACAAAACTGTCTATGGCCTGGGTGTGCCCTGGAAGCAAGGAACCACAAAGGAGATGTCATTGGGCTATGAGAATGAATGAAAAGCAAAACTGAAATTAAAGCTGATGAAGATGAACGGGTCCTCGCACATCCACGCGCCGGTTGACGCTGCAGTGCATTGCCGTGACTGTTGGAGACCGGGCGCCCGAGTGAACATTATGTATTGTGCGTGGAGTGTGATGCGCTGGAAATGACATACCTGTGATTCTTGCACCACTTGCTGTGTCCACTATACGGAGCTAGAGAACACGCGCATGAAGGAAACATTGTATTGTATCTATCTCATGTGTCGACCACACAATGTCATTTTCAGGTAAATCGGATGATGTCTGTCACATAAGGCTGACTTTCTGTTGCCAGCAGGTGGCGCTATGACTATGAGTCAATATTTGCATGTAGATGTCTTCAGGCCACGAAGACAATAAGGCCTCTTATTAAGCATAAGAAATGTGGAGCAGATTGGAGAATGTATGGTGCAGTTACAACAACAATCTCTTTTACGGGGAATTGCTCAAAATGGCCGTGATGCCATGGCAAGGGCCTTCTGTGAAAAGTCAGAATTTTGATACATTTTCATTGTTAAAGTCTTTAGATGATACTTACTAAATTTGAAGTCGATAAAATGAAATCTCTAGGAGTCTGTTAAAGTGAAAAAGTGTTAAGAAAAAACGCCGTAAAATAAAAAATGGCCGAATTCCTGTTGGGTTTATGATATACCTCCAATAGACTTTTTGTATGTCTCCATATGTTACATATACATATCAAACTTCATACATGTAGGTGAAATTTTGGCAAGACCCATATTTCACGTACATTTTTACCATGTTTGAATTTTGTGCTTTGAAGTTTAATCACGTTTTGGAGCACAACAAAATGTGATCCAATGTGAAATAAAATAAATAAAATAATAATAATAATTCCTACAATTTCACGTTGTCAGCGCTCGGACCCTAATAAACAAGAGCAGAGAAATACATTTTAAAAGATTGTGCTTGTGATTTGCGTAAATTACACTGATAACTTTATTTTTTTTTTTAAATGCAATTTTAATGCTGTAAATGAATGAAAACAAAGTGGGGGAAAAAATTAAGTAAAAAGACAATCGAGTTGTCCGTTTTTACCTAGTATGGACTTCCTGAGTGATGACAGCAGCATGTCAAACAGCCTCTGGATCAGGTCATCGATGACAGCTTTTACTGGCTCACAGTTGACTGTAATACAGTCGACTTTCTCCTGACTGACAGACGAGGAAGGAGAGGATCAGAGCATGTGACCCTTTTGTTAGGGTGTAAATTTCCTGTATTTGTGGAGTCAATTAACTGGAAGTGGACCACAGAAGTAAATATATTCTTAGTAAGAGAAATAAAAGGTCAGCTACAGTACACATTGCTAAAGAAGCACTCTGTGACATCCACAAAGCAGCATCATAGCAGAGAACCAAACAAACCTTTCATGCTGTTGCTTTGTCACCAGTTTCAGCAGATCCAGCTTGTGCTGATAACAAAATGCTTTATTAATCATTCACTCCTAACAAGTGACCTGCCTTTAGATATCAAAAGAGTGATTTCTTTCCCACTGTTTCCTCATTAATATGTATTTTTTTTAAAGTAAAAATGTTTTAACATTGGTTTTTTTAAGTGTTATATTTTGGCTGCGAGTAGTTATAACTTTGTTATATTTAGTTATTTTTATTATGTGAGATATATACCTGGGCAGACGTTCTGACTCCTTCCCTCTGGCTTTCAGGGCCTTGAAGTTTCTCTCCCAGTCTTGCACAGAGCTCAGATGCTTCTCCAATAACTTCTCTAAATCAACCTGGCCCAGCACCACCCACTCCTACAACACACACACACACACACAACAGAATCATGGCGATTGGGCACAGTGCATATTTCCCAATTTTAAATGTTTCTCTGTCAAAGGTCACCAAAACGACACATAACAAAAAGGCAGTGATGAGTAAATAAAAAGAGAAGTAAAGAAACAGGAAGACAAAATAAAGGTCTTGTGTCGACTCAGGGCTTTCCCCTACAGTTTAGATATGCATGGCTGCAGACAAAAGGGAAAGGGTAATATAATGGGCTCACTGTTTTATTAGTGTAGAGTAAAGGGGGGAAATTATGACAATGAAAACAACAAAGCTTCAGTATATGAATACAGAAGCATGACTAATTCAAGTTGCAACATTTCAAAGAAAACAGCACAGCAATGGCTCATTGCAGTGCTTCAATGAGCATCAGGTGAAAATAGGTCATTTATCATTAATGGAAAATACATGGAACACTGAGGTCAGGCTCAAGACTCTTTAGTGTCAAAGAGCAGCAGAATAGCCACAGAAGGTAAAGCATTAGAATAGTTTAATTTTGTGTAGTGATAATCACCCTAAAAATAAAAAAAACCCTTGTTAAACTTCTCTTAACATTATACAGATGTTTTAGTTTTTTTTACAGGACAGTTGATTTATAATAAATAATAAGTCATAATCAGTATCAATGTCAAAATAATATGTTGTTCAGGCACCTTGAACTTGTGTGGTATAGCCTGCAGACGGCTAAAGAGGTCCTCGGCCTTGCTGAAGATGGTGACAAAGCCAGTGGCATTTCTATCAATCATGACGCTGAAGATGAGCTCCTCTCCCTGGGCACTGACCCCTTTGAACTGGTTTGGGATTGAGATGAACCGCTTCATCTCCCTGAAATAACGTGCTCGCACTTCCTCAAATGGAGGGCGAAACTGCAAACGTCCCTGCCTATTCACAAGAAGGAAAACAAAAGTGAAGGAAACAAAAAAAACGTCCTTATTCCAGACTAACCGATAATGTTGTTATTATGGGATAGACAGGCAAGAAAAAGGGACGGTTCGAGATATGGGAAAATAGTGTGAGACAAAGAGAAAAAGATGACAACGCATGCAAAAAGAGTAAAAGTGTGTGTACTGACTTGAAAGTGAGGTCTATGAGTATTTCAGGCAGGTTTTTGTTCAGAGCTTCGAGCCCGGTCTGGTACTGGTGTTCAAGAGCCTTGTACAGCTGATGGTTCCAGTGCTGACGCCAAGCCCGCATGTCATCCAACCTGAAGCCCTGAAAACACACACGGCATGCATTCGTTTTCCAAAGGGAGAGAATTCAAGCGTGGTGTACAGGTTGTGCATGTCCAAAGAAAAGCGAAGTAATGAGCACTGAAGTCATTTTGTACCATGCTGAACATTTACAATGACTCTTGCAGTGAGCACAGAGTTTACCTGTTGTTTTTGTTTTACAAATCTTTATAGTCATGAATATAGACATCATTTATTTAGTAAAAACATGTTGATAAAAATGACATGAAGGCCTGCAGCAAAGACACTTATACTTCTGACTGTAGTCAATACCTGAGCCTCCAGAGTGGCAAAGCCAGTACGAAGGTCCTGCAGGCCGTCCTTCCACCGCTGCTGATGTCTCAGGAGGTCCACATTCATCAGTGTCACCACCTGAGGGATGTACCCAGAGGTGTGCAAAGAAATACAGAGCAAGACTTTAGTTTGGTTGTAATATTTCAATATTTAGTAGAAAAAACTGAAGTAAAAATATAACATCATGCGACAACCTTGTCAATGAAGTCAGTGTGCCATTTGCGTAGCTTCCTGTTCTCGGTGGAGAGTTTCTCAGCAGCAGACTGCAGCTTGGCAATGTAAACTTCCAACTCTTTGGGGTTGTCCCAGGTGATCTGCAGTTTACCACCCGATTCCTTTGACTGAGAACGAGGATTCTTAAAAAAAAACAAAAGAAAGAAAGAAAAAGACAAGCAGAAAGATTACCTCCAGTCCAAAGCATGAAATCAACGGCAGGTACAATTTATAGGTGACGAGTAAGTTTCTTTCTTTTCATGCTCAAAATAAAAATGAGGCACTGGCAAGTCATCAGTCATGCACAACAATAGACTTGTGAAAAAAATATTTATAATATTTTTAGAACATTTAACATAGAAAACAAAAATGATCATTTCCAAGTGTGCGCAGTTGTACCTTGATGACCTGTTCAAAGGCGAGGGCAAGATTAAGCATCAAAGGTCTCTGAGAGGGAATCATCTGCTGGTCGATGGTGTTGTAGAAATGGGCCACCTACAACGCAATTACACTTACAAAATGAGCTAAAACGCAAATAATGAGACAGAAATTAATAAATAAATGTGTGTGTGTGTGTGTGTTTTTTATAGGTCATTTTAGCAGACGCTCTTATCCAGAGCGACTTACAGTGAACTAACTACAGGGACAGTCTCCTGGAGCAACTCGGGGTTAAGAGCCTTGCTCAGGGGCTCAATGGTGGCAGCCTGGTATTGAACTCACAAACTTCTGGTGCCTCACCACTAGACCACGAGACCACCACCCCACCAAAACACAACTCATGGTAAAGTTTAAATATGATAATGAAAAGCGACGTGTTCGATGTTCTATTTGAAAGCCTAACCACTCGACCAGCGGTACCCAACCACAATTAAGTGCAAAACATTTAATTCAATTATTACATATATAATGTAAATGTAATTATTCCATTTTATATTATGCACTTTATTTATATTATCATTACATTGTAATATGTATAATATAATACATTAAAATGTTTACAAGAAATATTACCAACACAAAAATAAAAAAGGTTTTATTCTTTCTGTGCGGCCCGGTACCAAATCATCTACGGCCCGGTACTGGTCCGCGGCCCGATGGTTGGGGACCCCTGCACTAGACCACTAGACTACCACCACCAGTTTTGACCTACACTCTCACCTGTTTTAAGACTATGGCTTGTCTGTAGAATTTGTCTGCAGTATTAGCAGCCTGTTGTATCTTGGCTGGGATGGGAAATCCCAGAGCAGAGAGCTGCCTGACCTCCCTGAGCAGACTGACCAGCCTGTCTGAATACTGGATCTTTAGCCTGCCGTCCACGTGGTCCAGGTCCATCACACGGTTACTGGCCTGGAGACTACACAGAGAGAGAGAAATATAATTAGATCCAGTCAAACCAGCACCAATTCCAACTGAAATGCCCTTGGTCAATATGCTAAATAAGGTGATAATGAACATGGAAATGGAAAAAGGAAGGAGAAGAGGAGTGCTTTCAGTGGCAATTAAGATAGAATTGCCAGTGCGCAGTGTTTCCAACCTGATCCCTGACTTTGGGTCAGCTAGTCCGGACAGTATATCTCTTGACCAGTCCTCAAACTGTTCCTGTTCATACGCCCTCAGAACTTCCAGCAGGTCATCACAGAAATGCAGGAAGCCCTTGAACCCAGCTAGGTCTGAAAGCAGTGCCTCAGCTATGCGGACAGAGTCCTCAACCTAATGCGAGAATGCAAGCACAGGATTAAAAAAGAAAAAAAAGAATCAGTGCACATTATTTGTATTTTTAACATGAGCAAAAGATAAAGTTGTATTATCAGGTATTGATGATCACCATTTGTCTAATTATCTGATGAAAGTCCAATGCTATTTGGTGGTCAGTCACATACAGGATATGTGCGCATGTGAACGGACACGCACACACTCAGTTACCTTGTGTATGAGCTGTCGGACCCAGACAATTTTGTTGACCACCTCAGGGAGGTTCCTGCCAATGAATGGCCCGGACTTGTCTCCAGGACCTCCATGGCATCGACTCTCAAAGTCGGTCTTCAGGCCTAAGTAAATCAATTAAGTAGAGAGGGGTCAAAGATCGGGCACAACAATGGGCCTCATTCAGGAAGCGATACACATTTCCTCTTATTTTGTTCATATCCATAATTCACCAGCGTTTTCTTATGTTTGCTCGTCTCTTAGGTAAGAGAAACTTGGCCGAGAGCACTCTCACCAAGATAAGAAACAAAACATTTCCTTTTCACAGTCCACAAATTGTTTGTCCAACGCAAAGATATTTGAGGAACATAAAAAAAATGCATCAAATTAAGATGTTTATATGTTTTAGAGTTATTATAATGATTGGATTATTACGTTTGTGGGCTGAAGAAATACCTTTGGTCCCAATTACGACTATAAAACCGTTGGATGATATTGCGTGTGTTCAGCTTCTGAAAGCTTTAAGATGCTTTTTGATTTTACTGTAACGTCAGCACGGACCCTCTGGAAAATCACATGTTCACTTTACCTATTCTAAAAATAAACCTTTCACCTCGTGCAGTGCCTTTGCCTCACATGTGCGAGTTTGAAAAAGTCTGGTCAGGAGAATAACATCGTTACATAACATTTTATGAATTTCTCCACCATGTGTAGACACAATAACCAAACGTCCAAATATCTCTGACACAGAAACCTCACTTTCTGAGACTTTGAGGCAGAACTATGTACCCTTGTTGTAGTCCAGCAGTCTGGCCAGAAGGGTCTCTCTCTCTGACTGCAGCTCTTTGCTGATGGTGGGACGTCGGATCAACTCCTTGTGCTTTTGAAAAACCTGCAACAGCTAGACAACAAAAAACACACGCACAGGCACAAAACGGTTAGTTGCCACGTCAACAAACGGCCACACATACAATGTTTTACAACCTGAGCTGAAGTAGTGTGTTTCACTACCTGTTGTGGGTTGTCCTGTACATCAGCAATGTAGCTCTTTAGTCTGCCAGCCACCTCCTGCTCTGACGGAGCCATTAGGCGCTCGAACTGAGCCACTGCTGCTGTCCAAAGAGGCTACAAAGAAAAACACCACATACAACCAAAAGTCATACTCTTGACTTAAAGAGGGATGGAACTGAAAAAAATGCCAGAATAACAATCATTGCTTTTCTATGCTGGGGATTAAAAGTCTATTCAGGAGGTGGTGCGTGTAGCTGGAAAGTGTGAGCATGATTGGGAATTCCCCTCAGTTTGGATTGTATTCTGTTGAAGGTGACATCAAGCTGCCAGGCAATTAAGAACCTGCACCTGTATTATATGGTGCATGCACGGAGGCACTGAAATGAACACAGGTACAGGCCTGAGGTAGGCTCAAACAAGGTAATTCAGAAGTCTCACATGCACATGCAGCTAACCTCAGTGTAGGGGTTGTAATGCAGAGGGTTGAGTCCAGAGAAAGGTTCAAACACTCGCCCTGAAGTCAGAGCCTGCTGCTTCCCTCCTGGTAGCAGACGCAGCAGTTTCTCATGAACCACGCGCAGATTGACCACCTGGTAGACATAAACAGGGAGAATGTTTTCACATGTTATCTATGTCAATTGATTTATTTATGCGTTTACAACATGACTTACATTGTGCGACTGACTTATCAGACCATGGCACTAATTCTAAGATGCTGTGGTTTGGAAGACACACCTTAAAAAATAGACACGTCGTCAAGTTATTATCAATAATTAACTTCTTTTGTAAAGCGCCTTTCAACAAGACAAGCAGCTTAAAGTGCTGTCAATTTCAAAGCGGATTAAAGAGTTGTGTTTTAAGTGGCGTTTAAAAATGTCAAAAGAAAGTTCAACATACAACATCTATTGTAAAGTGGACAGGGTATGTATGTGACAATGGCTATATGTCTCTTGATCAAAGTAGCCACTTTCCCAAGTCGGTGGTAGCCTTTCTAGGCTAAAAAAGACTTTGCCAGGTCAAGTCATAACAGGATGTTAAGTCTGTCTCATTCCAAAGGCTTTGAGCCCACAAAAGGTTCACAATTTGTGTAAAGATCTAAAAATATAGCATCAAATCTATACACGTGAACGTTTCATGAGTGTTTAATGTGAGTAGGTTACTTTCTAGATCAATAAGGTGACTAACAAGTCTCTTTGTCAATCCACGTATGGTTCACTTTTCCTTCCGTGTTCTGGTTTCAAAATAAATATCAAGAGGAAATTCCAGTTAAATGTGACGTCTGTTCTTTAACAGACAAGCAGAAACAGGGAAAGGACAACTAAGAGGCTTGCAGATATATTTTAAACACTGAATGTGGTGCAACTAGTGAACCACAATGTCACGAGAAAGGGAGAAGTATGCCCTGAAATGTTTCCTTGACAATGGATTTAGAATCATATCTTACCTCATCTAATCTTTTGGCAAGGCAATGAAGGGTTTGCGGGCAGTGCTTGTTTCCCTTCCAGGGGTGTGGAGCATGTCTCTTCCACACCTGAGAAAAAAAGGCAATTAAATATGTTTTTAGTGTTTACCACAATCCAACTGAGGATCTCCTTCTATCTGTATTTTATTAGACAGAGATGGATTGCAGTCAAATGTTATGTTTAAATGCATAATTTCCAGTTGAATTGAAGTGAGGTGTTTAATTGTGAGAGAAATGGTAAATGTTTTGAATTTCGGAACCACCGTGTGCACACTTTCTCCCCATTTGGATCTCTTCCATACCTGTCCCGTCAGATGCTCACAGGCCACCACCCACTGTTCACAGATGGAAACGGCCGTTCTCAGGTTCTCCCTCATCGACAGAAACGGCTCCTCAAAAATTTTAAGACCGCTCAGCTTCCTCTGCACGTATCTTCCCAGGGCTCCACCTTGTGTGCAAACACACACAAAAAGAAAAGCTGACAAAATTGCCACATACAGAAGCACCAACACGCAGTAGTGCACATGCAAATATACAAACATAGAAACAGGAAACACGTCCACTCGTCACATTTTAGCTGAAGGAAACGCAATGTTTCCTATGTAGGAGGTCTCTAGCCCTGAGTCAATATTATTAATAAATTCCTGCAATTCAACAATTATTGACAAGCCATGTTCTGTATATACAGTAGGTAATGTATACTGAGGTGTTCCTCGGAAAACAAAGTCAGTTTCTGTTCTCAATAAATGTGCATTTCATCAACAACCACAGTACTTTAATGTTCTTTGTAACACAGAAGTCTTGACGCACAATGTATCTTCAAAATCAGCAAATATTTGTTTTCATTTCCTGATTTTGGTCTGCGTTTGTGTGAGAGAGTCCCACCAATAACATCCATGAGTCGGATCATGCGCGTTTCTGGATAAGGATCGAAGTCAGTTTGTCGCCAAACGTCATCCAGAGTGTCTCTGCTCTGCTCCACCAGATCCACAACATCCAGCATCGACAAGCCATCAAGACCACCGTACTCCTGGTGGGACCACAAAGAGTCACGTAGTTAGTTCCCAGCTTCTAGAACAATTATTAAACCCTTTTCAGAACCGTACGTAGAATAATGTTAAGATCAAGGTTTTCAAACTTAAAATAACAAAAATGTACCAAGTGAAAATAAAATAAAATAAAAATAAATAAAATAAGAAATAAAAATAAATAAATAAGAAATAAATAAGAGTTTTAGTGCAATTAATAACAACATGTAATAGAAGATAGCAGCATGCAATGCTAGTGTTAGCTTAGTGTGTTAGCTCAGTAAAATACTATAATTAATAAATAATCGGCCTTGTGAGTACAGGCGCTTAATCGTTCTACCACTAATATGAAGTAAATGTTATAGCTTTAATTTTTCATTTAGCTCGTCCTGATACATGAAGATTGCCATGGATACCTTTTGTATGGGTTTAAATTGTTCAGTGAAATATGTAGCCCTTTCTCTCAAACTGTTCTTCTCCGCACACTCAGAGAGATCGTCCCAGTACTGGAACTCATCACTGGGAGTCAGGATGCCTGCATAGAGAGGAAAAGATATGAGTAAATTGTTTGAAAATCATAATGTATCCTTGCTCTTGTCAGGTTCAGTTAAGCAAAACAACCTCCTTTATAAAGTGAACAAATGCAAATCCTGTTCAGCCAAACACTTATTAACTCTTTGTAAAAGGTGCACTGAGATTCCGCACATATATTAGTAGAAAGTCCTGTAACACATTCAGATGCAGCAGTCCATTACAGTTGAACTGATAGAGCGTGTCACTGCAGCTCCAAGTGTTAAGTTAACTTTCCTTTTATACATGCTAGCAAGATATGTCACCAAATCGCATGCAGAATGTTAAGTCCATCCAAAATCCAAATATTTTTAAAAACATATGTTACTACTTCTATGATCATAGACACTAAGGCCTAGACCTGTGTATTTTTTTCTGCAAACATATTTATGCATACCGAGGACATCTTCCTCTTTGCGGCCTCTCTTAGCAGAGGAATGTGCTCCAGACTGGCGGACCACTGAGCCCAGGCCAAGCTCCAGCTCACTCAGCAGGCCAGCCAGCTTAGGATCAAATGCTGAACGCCAGCGCTCATCCTCGAGAGAAGTGAAAGAGAGAAACGATTTTTCAAGTTTTAGACTAAATAGTCTTGTTCTCTGCCTTATTTGGGCACATCAAATCCCTTTATCAAAAGCTGTAGGGCAAAAACACCTTAAAATGTTTTATGTACATATGATAATGGTGTTGTAATATTTATCGACAATAATTTGTTTTCAATTATCTCAGGCTTTTCTTCCTTTTAAATTTTAATAGTCAATGAGATTGTTTTATTTCTACCTACAAATATAGGACATGTTTTGAATATAATATAGCAAGTAATAGCGTCATAAATTACTTGGAACATGTTACATCCTCATATTTGTTTTGTATTTGTTTTGACTGTGTAGCCTAGCAGAATCTTCCACTGTGGTTGGTGTTACTACCAAACCTATATCTTTTAAAAAGCATCTGTGGAATTCCTTTAATACACGGCGACAGGCTCACCTTCAGCAGTACAGGAGCAAAGACTTGTCTCACAGCCTGGTAGAGGGTGTTGATGGGAGACTCCAACATGGACGACACCAGGAGGCTCTGGTGAAGGTTGTCTTCTGTGATCACTGTGGGATGCAGCTTGAAGAACACCAACACCTTATCTTTGGAGTCCCCTGATGCTTCAATCTGACAAAGCAAGATGAAATGTTAGTTTCATTGTCAAGACAATTGTTGATGTTTTAAGTATAATGCATGAGGCTAATAACCCTGCAGCAGGTTATTAGTTTGACAAATACAATGAAAACAGTGACGGGAAATTAGAATCAGTGACCAGGGTTTTTTGATTAAATGGCATATTCATTGTTAATTGTGGTTTAGGTTGGACATTTTAGTATTATTTTTTTAACTAATTACCAAACATTTTAGGTTAGGATGTTGGCCTTATGAGCCCTGAGGCAAATGATTTACCATGGATATGTTGATCCGCGCTAGGAAACTGTAACATTGCAATGATGCTTTAAACATTTGTGTTACCTTATTTGACAAGTGAAGGTCATTGTCATGTCTGCTGATGGACAGGACAAATTCATTTCCATCATCTAAGAAGTTATTGAGCTCTGGGCTGTCAGTCAGGGACGATGAAGGCTTTATCCCATAGAAGTTTCCAGTTGTGGTCAGGATAAACTTTTTGCGTGCATCATCTGAGCTGTGGGGCATTCTTCAGCTGCAGTAATGTGCTGACGCTGAGAAAGCTGTAGTACACAACACATGACACCGTAAAGGACCATACTACATGAGGGATATTACTAAATGGTCAACATTGTCTAAAATAGATACTTCTACAAATTGTGTTTACAAGTCTCAAGGGTATTTCTACAGATTCTTAAGACTTTAAAGTTTTCATTAGAATCAGACTAATTACTGCTGCACCAGGAATTAAAATGGGGCCATATCAGGCTTTGACTTCAGGTAAATCTAGAGTAAATAAGTCATTTAATTCTGTCGACCCAGAAACAAGGAAATAGACCGGTTTTGAGTCATCTTCTCACCACATGACCGTGCAAGTTTCCCGGTTCACTGTCTATGCAACTACAACGTTACGTAAAGTTACGTTGCCCTAAAGATTGTTGGGTACGTTAACATTCCAGCAGTAAGGGTCTTTGAAGCGAGAGTAGTGCTAACGTTAACAGTGCTGGTATCGCTGCTAAACTATTAGCTAACTAACGTTATAACGGTACCATCGTATACGTGCTAGCGCTAAAACAACGTTAGTATGCGTTCAGTCAGTCTTCTTTGTTAGAAGCAGATTATTCTATTTGGATTGGAACGACTCAAAAAATGTTTACAAAGTTATGTCGCAGAATTATAACTAAGCAATGGCTATATGAGGGCAAACACATCAACAAGCTAGCTAGCTAACGTCCCCACCACTTTGAATTAAAGTTAAGCATTTTAGCTAACTGGCTTGACTTCAGCACGCTAGCAAGCTAATAGTAACCTTGGTACCATACCGTTTTGCCACCAAATGTACTATCTTTGGATCTTTTTTTAAACTCAATTCATGGAGGGAAGCTGTTACTCGTGCCTGTGTGCCTGCAAGATTATGCTTGCGTGGTTACCAGGTAGCAACTACGATCCAGTGTACCACGTGACCACAGCGGAACTAGAATTGTACGCAATTTACGCCATTTACTTACACACTATACAGCCAGGCAGCATACTAAAGTTGTCATGAATAATGGTGTAAGAAGTACAACATTCCCCCCTGAGATGTTGTGGAGTAGAAATATAAAGTAGTACAAAATGAAAATACTCCTGTAAAGTACAAGTAGGCTACCTCAAATTAAGTACATCCCAAACACATATTAACAAATCTCACAGCCTAATAAGTCACTTGTACAGCCTAATCTTCCATTTTAAATGCAAGATGCTGGGAGGCTCTTTATGAATGTTTAGAAATTGTATATTCATGTTGTCTATAGCCCAACTTCAATAGGCCTTTTTCGCAGCAGACATTTTGACTTCCATCCATCCATCTTCAACCGCTTATCCGGGGTCGGGTCGCGGGGGCAACAGCTCCAGCAGGGGGCCCCAAACTTCCTTTTCCCGGGCCACGTTGACCAACTCTGACTGGGGGACCCCGAGGCGTTCCCAGGCCAGTGTGGAGATATAATCTCTCCACCTCGTCCTGGGTCTTCCCCATGGTCTCCTCCCAGCTGGCTGTGCCTGGAACACCTCCCTAGGGAGGCGCCCAGGGGGCATCCTTACCAGATGCCCGAACCACCTCAACTGGCTCCTTTCTACGCAAAGCAGCAGAGCAGCGGTTCTACTCCTCACCCTATCTCTAAGGGAGAAGCCAGCCACCCTTCTGAGAAAACCCATGTCGGCCGCTTGCACCCGCGATCTCGTCCTTTCGGTCATGACCCAACCTTCATGACCATAGGTGAGAGTAGGAACGAAGATAGACCGGTAGATCGAGAGCTTTGCCTTCTGGCTCAGCTCTCTTTTCGTCACAACGGTGCGGTAAAGCGAGTGCAATACCGCGCCCGCTGCTCCGATTCTCCGGCCCATCTCCCGCTCCATTTTCCCCTCACTCATGAACAAGACCCCTAGGTACTTGAACTCCTTCACTTGGGGTAAGGACTCATTCCCTACCCGGAGTAGACAATCCACCGGTTTCCTGCTGAGAACCATGGCCTCAGATTTTGAGGTGCTGATCCTCATTCCAACCGCTTCACACTCGGCTGCGAACCGATCCAGTGAGTGCTGAAGGTCACAGGCTGATGATGCCATCAGGACCACATCGTCTGCAAAGAGCATCGATGAGATCCCAAGCCCACCAAACTGCAACCCCTCCTCCCCCCGACTACGCCTCGATATCCTGTCCATGAATACCACAAACAGGATTGGTGACAAAGCGCAGCCCTGGCGGAGGCCAACACCCACCGGGAACGAGTCCGACTTACTGCCGAGAACCCGGACACAACTCTTGCTTTGGGCGTACAGGGATTGCCCTCAAAAGCGCCCCCCTCACCCCATACTCCTGCAGCACCTCCCACAGCATCTCCCGGGGGACCCGGTCATACGCTTTCTCCAGGTCCACAAAACACATGTAAACCGGATGGGCATACTCCCAGGCCCCCTCCAGGATCCTTGTGAGAGTGAAGAGCTGGTCCGTTGTTCCACGGCCAGAACGGAATCCGCATTGTTCCTCTTCAATCTGAGGTTCGACTATCGGCCGAACCCTCCTTTCCAGCACCTTGGAGTAGACTTTACCCGGGAGGCTGAACAGTGTGATACCCCTGTAATTGGCACACACTCTCTGGTCCCCCTTTTTAAACAGGGGAACCACCACCCCGGTCTGCCACTCCTTAGGCACTGTTCCCGACTTCCACGCAATGTTGAAGAGACGTGTCAGCCACGACAGCCCCTCCACACCCAAAGCCTTCAACATTTCTGGACGGATCTCATCAATCCCCGGGGCCTTGCCACTGTGGAGTTGTTTGACTACCTCAGTGACTTCCACCAGGGAAATTGCTGATGATCCCCTTACATTTTGACTTGTCACAGTTAAAACACAGGTGATACTTATAACATTGACATTACATTAGAGTTAATTTAGCTGATGGCTCTGTATTACTCACGTGTCCCAGTGAGCCATGACCTTGTACAGTATGTCATTAATTTTTATTATTTACACATGTGTTTTTACCAGAGAATGTCTTACCTGAAAAGGGTAAGACATCACAAAGCATTAATCATAACATAATTGAATGGCTCCTCTGTCATCATGCTCAGGTTAACCTAGGGCACCCTAGTGTAAAAATAACCCACTGTGTGCATTGTGTATAGTATTTCTATGCTGGATTACCTGGAACCAGGTTTGCTGTGTCGTAATTATGTATAACACAATTCAGGAATTTGTATCATGTAAGATTTTATATATTTTTTTTTTACTGAAACAATGTCTTTAAACTAGAATTTGACATATGGCCCTTCTTCAAGACAGGGCTTCAATGTCATATAATAAAGGACCTACTTTAAAACACATACACACACATACACACACACACACACACACACACACACACACACACACACACAAACAGGGATTCCCTTGATATTTAACAGAGTTTCATTTCTGTCAATTACCTTATATAGGTGGAAGGGAAACTCTTTTGTCGCACAGCGTCCACATACCCAACTGCTCATTTACCCAACAGCCCTGGATAACCAGTATAATGGCCTTTATCTTTATTGTTGGCCTTTACTACATAACAGCCTGCTTGGTAATAAATAGGTTAATCAAAATAGCACTATTTCTGGAGCACAAACTCATTTAAAATGCTTTAGAGAGACAAGCAGATAGCTGGTAGACAGTTACCAACTGCAGACTTTGCAGCACCGTGCTCTATATTTGTCTTGTAAAACTATTTTTAACAGATATATTCTGCATTTGCCTCAGTTTAGTGGAGCACTTTTCAGACAGGAAGCTACTGAAGATAGCTGGTTGTAATTAAACCGATTGTAGATAGTCATTAAGTTTCAAAATCTCCCTCAATAATAAGAACTGATTAGTTTTACTCTTTGGGGCATTTGGTTATGAGCATTTCCCCCCACACACTGTCCTCAGGCCACTCCTGTACACCCCCTAAGCAGGTCTATAAGGGTGCCTGTGGGTGTTAACTTCTACATTATGTTTAAGCAGAAGATCTTCTAAAAAGCTTTGTCATCTCTGTTGTAATAAATATGCAAGATTTACATATTTCTACGCTGTCTGAAGTTTTCCTGGATGTAACATCCCTGTAATACCCTCTCATCCAATATATAAAACTTTCGTTTACCAGAGACCTTCAACAAACATGCCACCCCTATAGCTTAATGTCAGTATATTTTTGATATGGCATGCAACCCCTAATGTGAGTCAATGATAATTTCCCCTTTAATAATAAAATAGTATGTCTTACAGTCATATATATATATATATATATATATATTATATAAAGGTACTATTTAACATTTATTGTACATAAAAAAATATTTACTGGTAACATTTGCAGTCCATTGATTCAAACTGACACCAGATGTATGATAGGCTAAATGAAAACAATAGTTATGAGTCGAGGGCAAGAGAAGAGGAGGCTGTACTTTCTGGGTACTCCCGTCAAACTTTAAGGGATACATGTGGAAATCCCTGCCTTTCCTTGTTTCTTGTATCTTCCCTAAATCCTGCTGTTGTGGCTAAAAACAGGACTGACACCATTTACCAGAAAACAGTATTTTCCCGTCAAGACAGCAACATTTGATGTATGCTCTTCTTATCCTCTTATAGTGTTGTTTTCCCACTACAGTCCAACAACATATTAGCCAGGTTCAGTAGACTTTTTTATGGAGGCGTGTGTCAGTAACTGCTGGTCCCTTCAGATCTGGTAACCCATTCAGGGAATTCCCCTGCTTTCCACCCAGGTGGGTTGGACCTATTCCTAAATGGAGCAACACGAAACCTACTGTTTTACTATTTATCACACGGCCAACGGAAGTTGTAAAGGAGAACTTACAAGGTGCTAAGAAAAGACTAGAGAAAAGAGAAAGAGCAGAAACACTGTGCTAACACTGGGTGACATAAACGTGCATTTTGATTATGTATATCTTTAGTCCTCAAATGTCAAAGTAGATATTTCATTAAATATTAAAATGGAAGTTAATACATGATGGATTCTGTACAGACTTCTTGTATTCAGGTCAGTTAGTTAGCAGGGAACAAATTATTATTTTTTTGAAAGGCAATTAACAGGAATTAAGTGGGTAAGGAAAATGGATAATAATAGTACATATTTTATTATTCATCATTAGGCAAAGTGCTACGCCAAAGTCATTGAAAAACAGAAGTGAAAAGATGTTTTACCGAATGTGACAGACGAACACAACTGGAATGTGAAACACTCTGTGGTTAGCTGCAGAAGTGTTACGAGCAGACCAGCTGTGGCAGTATACAGTCACCTGTAACTAAGGAATGACGTTTTATGAACATCTGGCATCTGAGATATTGCATGAGATACAGGAATTCAAGCACATGTTGTAGCACCCTCCTTAGAGCAATCACCACAATGTGGCAGGTGACAGATTAGAGATAGTGGCTGTGGTGGATGAACAGACTGCACATAAAGCAATCTCACATTTTATTATGATCTCTAATCATGCATCTTACTAGTGTTTTACTATTCAAAGTGAAATGCGAAATATGTATTGATTTAATCCCCTATAAGGGCATAGATAGCAAGTTTACTAATGGCTTGCCTAAGACTCTCTTTCTTTACAATAGAATGTTATTTTATGACATAGTCTCAGAAAAGACCAAACTGAAATCAAAGGGTTTTTTTCAATAAGGAAAATGATTTGCACTTCTCCACTACCATTTCAGTACGCTTGTGTAATAATAGCTGACTGTGTCATTGAACTTTGTTTTCTTCCCCCTCCCAGAGCATTCTTTGTGAGTTACACAGTTCTGTGATATTATGGATGCATCACTGCTGTTTTCTGCCATGTGAAATGTTACCTCTCCCAAATAATTCATGCATGCTCAGTCATTGCCATGCTGCTAAATAGACAAGGAAGTTCATCAAGCTTCCTGATGTCTTTTGACTTAATGAATGCACACGACTAATGCAACACACACACACACACTCACTCACACAGACAACCCATACGATTCTGTGAAAGCCCTCTTCAAGCTGCTCAACAGTAAGTTATATATTTAAGTTGAATCTCAGCAAAACAAACATTAGTTACATACAATATTACAAAAGACATTATGACGCGTAACAGTAGGAAAAGCATGTGTAAATAATAAAATGAATGATGGCTGAAATTCATGGAGCTGCTTCTGCCTCAGGATCCTGGTATTGTGCTTGCTGGCTCACTGTACACGATTATGACTTACTGTTAAAGTTGAATAGAACAAAACCGTTGTTGAAATTATTGGTAACACCTGTGCTTTCCGTGCTGTGACAAGTCAAGTCATTTTATGCTGTATCAAAGATAACAAGCTTTGTTAAACTAAAGGAGGACTGTGTTAAACTAAAGGAGGACTGTGTTAAACGTCCAGGTTGACTTCAAGTTGATTATTGACGCTTGCTGACAAGTCAGATGACTTATTTAGCTACACCCCATTGAGTCATTTGATGAGGAAGTTCTTTTCACTCACTCTCAGAGAGAACAGAGGAGGCAACACAGCACAATGGTAAGAACTAGTTTTGTCTTGTTTTCTTTCCCTTGTCTCTTCTAAAAAAACTATTCTTTAGATTGTTATGAATAAGGTTTTTAATTGTTTTTAATGTCAGAAGGAGGAAGAGTGTCTCTTATGTATTTACATAGTTTTCTGTATGAAAGAAATACTTGAAACGACCTTGAATGCTGCGTGTGCTTTGATATATGTATAAGTGTGGGCTCGTAGCTTCCCAAAATCTAAATCTTCACAGGAAGAACTTATTTTCAAGTGCCCTACGATTGTTTTAGGTGCTAGATCCACATGGGTGGTGGTAGTGGTCTGCCACCATTGTGCTCCTGAGCAGGGCACTTATCCTCGAGTTGCTCCAGGGGACCGTACCTGTAGTTAGTTCACTATAAGTCACTCTGTATAAGAGCATCTGCTAAATAACCTGTATGTATGTATAATGTAAAGATCACAGCATGCAGCAGAAGCAGTAAACACAAAAATCTAGTGAATGTCAACCACAAGTAAACTAACAACTGCGTGCCTATCAGAAAATCTTGATCTCTGCAAAGATTGATCTATTTTACAGCTACAGTTTCACTCAGGGTTTCACCCATACGTAAAAATCTATTTTTAACAACAAGAAGTATCACACAGCTCACACATTAAAAAGAATGAAACCTAAAGTGTGATGAGATAAATCGAATATGTGAAAAACAGTCGGTGTTTTCGGAGCTTATCTGACTAATATGGGCATGTATTCACACTCTCAAACCAATACTGCAGAGCAAGTGAATTGTAAATCATGCTACGTCATGTGGGAATGCCCATAGGGAGCCTCACTGTGTAAACGTTCAATTACTATTAATAACTGTTGGTGTAGTGATAACAGAAAGAAGTGATAGAAGACCGCGAGCACAATCAATGCTCTCTGTTTTGCCATTGCTATCTCAAGTTTACTTACTTACTGTATATACATTAAAACCACAAACTGTAGCCTCAAAAATGTGCCGAGTTGGCTCAACACCTCTCTGATGCAGTATCAACAATGACAATCTACATAAGCTCTTACAAATGTAGAACTTAATGCAAAGTTATTATATTAGATTGGATGATTACTACCTTACAGGTGCTGGTGTAACAAAGGGACACAGTCACAGTATTGAGGGAAACTTAAACCTGAATAAGACATGATGCCTGTTGTTTATTCAGGCCTCATGATGACTTAAATGGTATCTGGTATCACTTTTTCTGAACTAAACACCATGTAAAATATTTCACAAATTCATAAGGGCCTTGGGAGTTTCCTCAGATGTGCCTTCTGTTGAGGAAAGACACTGTTGCTGTTCATGAAGCATGGTGTATGAAGTCTAACTCTTTTTCCTTGAAGCACTGGATATTCAGTGAATTTGGGTTTTAAGCGCAACCTTGTGTGAAAAGGGGGAAAGTAGCCAGTGTCATTTCAAGACTGTGTATGTACCGCATGTATGAGTGAAGTGTGACCGGGTGTTAAAGAAGACAAGGCGTGTGATACATTTTGTCATTGCTGAGAGCTTTAACTGTCACTTTTACCTGTGCTTATCCTGTTACACCACAGCCGACAAATGAATCAATTCAGATATTGTTTTTTCTCTAGGAACTAGGTTCTAAAAATCATTAATGTCTTGAAGAAAATCATGTTTTTAGTTTTTACTAAAATACCACATACAAGCTGATAGAATACAAGAAGGCACTTTCTGAAGTATGAAGGGAGATTTCCCCTGCAGATACAGGAATGCTCTTCTACTACTCACCGGGACTTTCCTCTACCTTGGAGTCAGTTAAAAAACACTACTTGGGTGTTTTTTTCTTCTTTTGTTTCTTCAGGATGACAGAAACCATTTTCCTTCTCCACACTGACTGTGTAGGGCCACTCAGATATGTCAGATAAGATCACATTTTGTTTGTGTATCCGTTTGTGTATCCTGAATGAACACAAATGCAAATGTAAAAAAGATTCCGTGGGGGTTAGAGGGGAGCTGGTAGGGCGTGTTTTCTATTGCAGCCACCCATAGGCAGCAACTACAACACCCCTTAGTTTTGCTTCAATAGTCAAAATCTAATCTATCTAAGATTCAGATTTATGAACAATTTAGAGCAAGGGACCAACAGGCCAAACGTGATTCTGGATTCCTGCCTGATTAATGCTACTGTGGTTTAAAAGATACCAAATGGAATCAAAAGATAATCAATCCTATCACTTAACTTGTTTTTCCTTTCAACAGGCATCTCCTTGCAACCACAAGTGTTTTCGGTAAGTTCCCATGCCATTTCCTATTATCTCATTCTGATTTTGAAGTTTCAGCAGAAGACATTACAAAGCTGTGACTCACAACAATATCACTAGTAAGCAATGTGACCCTCAGCAGCACGTTTTTTTTTTTCTTTTGAGCTTTTATTTGGGTGGGGCGCCTAAGATGTTTCAACTGAACAGCTAGTGTTGTAGTCATGAAAATGAGTATGCTGTTGTCCATGTGAGTTTTACAGTCGATTCATTCAATGCTTTCGGATTCAAACCCCCTCTCTATTAAAAATGCTGGCAGCAGTATTACTGTAGGCCTTAGTTGCTACTGCAAATGGTCTTAAATTGTACTGCCACTGAAGTAATCCGGTGGTTGACAACATAATAGCAATGTAAAGCTCTTAACCTCCTAATTCAATATGTGTGTGACCCTGTATCACTCAGGGGAGTTTTTGTTTCCTGTGTCAAGGATCATCATTCAACTGAAGCTCCAGTGCTCAAAATGTATGACAAAAACATGGAGCCAAATTATCAAAAAAAAAAAAATGTTTTAAACATTAATACAAAAAGGCAAGAATACTGAGAACTTAAAATTACATTTATTACTTCTAATGAGTATCAGTAACTCTCCTCAGGCTTTTTTACTCTTCCTTGGAGTCAACTCTAGGTGGAACTATTGATATGAAGCACCTTATTGATCCGGAAAGTAACGTACTCACATAATCCTACTGTGTGTGGGGCTTCACATTGATCACACCTTTGAGTGTGTACTTGTTTTTAGAACGTAGCGGCAGGTTTCAGGTAGTATCACTGTCCCGTAAGCTGTAGAAAGAAGGTGATGGAAGAGGGTGAGTTCAGTCAATATGAGCATGTGTGGCTTGTATTGACTGAACTGAAACACTCAATTACAGTATTTCTGGGCACAGGGCCGGGGTAATTGAAATCTAAAGTATGTGCTGCGAGGAAGCCGTTGTCTGTCAAAGAGTGTTTATTATACGTCTCTACAGTATGTGTCACTGCAATGCCCTAACTGTTACCTGGGCAACCCTGTAAACAAACAATTTCGAAGATGTATCACATTTCTTTCCTCCTGTCTTCCAAGAAACCCAAGGCTTTCCCTCTGGTGGCTGACTCTACTTTTCACTATGATGTGGCACTCTTCTGTAGCAGGTGACACACACCTTCGTCTTGGTTTTAAAGTGAAATCAGTTGTCGATCTAAATAAATGATACTAGTGATAATAAATAAGAACTAGTGATATCACAACACTATGCTTGGCAGCACCGAATGTTTTATAACACAAACCAAGTTGAAGCTCCATATAAATGAAATAACTACATTATAATATATAATGTGAAAGGTTTGCTGGCAGAGATGAACACGCAAATTATTATCATCCAACCTCAAAAAACTTTTATCTCAATCTTTTTTTTGTTTTAAAGTTATATTTCACCATTTTTGGGATGCCGAGAATCTTCTCATCTAACTCTCAGCAAGAAAATGAGTGAGCGTATGTCCCAAACTATTCGCTAACTATTCCTTTAAGGCCCATACATTTACTATTAAAGTCCCACCAACCTCATCAATGCTATATCTGTTTTCAACCACAATAAAACAACTATAAGCTGTCCCAGATCTCAGACAGACAAAGGTAAGCTAGCTGGTGTAGAAAGCTGAATATCTAGCAAGATAAAGACAGACATTTTTTTTGCCGGTGGACTATCAAAACAGTTGAAAAATGACCAAAAACATCCACACACAAGGTGAAAATGAAAAGCAAAACCTTTAAATCACTATCACGTCACTTTTGATATTGGGACCTTCAGATCACGAAAGACATAAAAGGGACACTACTAGTTTTGTATTTGACCTAAAATGAAGAGGAACTGAGCTATCAAAAAGCCTTAACAAGAAACCCCTGAACTTTACACCCACTCACAGCCCAAAGTAATTTCTGTTAACTCTGTTTTGTTAATTTAGTCAAATCATAAAGATTGCAAAGTTTTTTGTTGGCGGTTTTACTATTTGACATGCAACATAACAAATTAATGTTGTGGCTAAACAACTTTTGTCCCTTTCTTAATTGTATTTCTCATATTACACGATAGCATTAGTCTTTAAATCCACACAGGCAGCTAAACATTCATGGTGCATTATTGATATGATGTACCTTACAAAAATACTTCAAACTCAGACATTCTGTGTAACACAATTTGCCTACTATTAAAGATAATATATTTCTTTGCGACGATTTTGCTTTGCTAGATGAAAGTTTTCCCAGCATGCCCTAACCCTTTGCTCTCTTTTACTGTTCTTCTCCAGAAAGTGCTGCAAAGATTCAGCTCAGAGGGGAGGTTGGTGGAAATGTGACTTTTCTCTGCCCCAAAACCAAAACAGTACGAAGTACAGTATTATTTTTGTACTTTCAGAGGGGCCACACGTTTGTGAATGGCTTCTATAGCTCCAAAAACATTTCAGAGGCCTGGGAGAACACTAGAGTGGATCCTAACAAGACAAGTATGGACATGCACAATTTGAACGTCTCACACGGTGGTGACTATCAGTGCATTATCCGGTACAGCGACAATGAAATGGTTGAGACTGGCATACACCTCAGTATCACAGGTAAATGTGTAAAACATTTCAAAATGCATGTTTAAGGTTGTTAGGAGTTTATGTTTCTTTACAACACTACGATGGAATACTACTGTATACAGTATTCTGAATTAGGCACTCAGCTCTTAGGTGAAGAACTGTTTTTCCACTTGAGACAGAAACCTTGACAATAAAACCTACTGACTGTACTTTTTTTTTTTCTGTCTCCCTCTCTCTCCTAGGAAACTACAGTAAGCCGTCAGTCACGACCAACTGTGATGAACACCGTCGCATTAGATGCCTAGTGACATGTTCCTCACATGGCGGCTACCCAAGCACCAAGGTGACGTGGAACGTACTGGAGAGTCAGATGTGGACGATTGTGAACAGCAGTGAAAGGAGCGATCCAGACACGATGTTGGTCAACAGCTCCAGCATCGCATATTTCAACTGCTCCAATGGAGAGCTGAAGTCTCTCAGCTGCTCTGTGGGCAACGTCATCTCAGACATGTTCTCAGTCTGTGAGTACTAAACTTTGAAAAAGATCAGTGCCAATGGTTTCTCCACCAAAATATGTCATGTGCTCTCAGACTCTGGGCAAGTTTTGGGAAGTGTGATAGATTAAAACTCCAGGGCATAGATTCCCCTTTGATGGCTATTATTTTAAGTATATATGTGAGGGAATTTTTGGCACTCTTTTACATCCTGTTAAGGTTTGACTTTCACAGAAGAGTTCAAAGTTTGTTTTTTTTTACTGGGAAGAGATTTTTAAGCTTACAGTCTACAGCCAAGCCAACAGGTCTGTGAGAATGTCATTAGACACAGCTGTGCTTTGAGTTTAAATGCCAACAGTAGCAGGAATGCTAGGAAAATGCTCACATTTGCTAATTAGCAAGAAACACAAAGTACTGAGGCTGATGGAAATGTACTTATTGGATGTTGACCTGATGATTGCACTAAAGGTAAAAAGGCACCACATGTTTTAAAGTTCATCCTCTGGATCATGCATGTTTGTGCAAAAATCCCTGTCAATCTGTCCAGTTGATGTTGAGAATTTTCAGTTTTGGCCGATCAACCAACTGTCTTTGTTATCCCTAGAGCCATATTGCAAGCATGACAAAAACAAAATGCTACAGTGGATTAGCTTCACACTTCAGCCACAATGCTGATGGATCACATATACAGTATATATGGCTTTTTCGTTTCTCATCATTCATTTTTGGTATACTGTGCTTTGGACCTGAGGTTTTCAAAGTGTGAGACAGGGCTCCCCAGAGGGGCTCCAAACTGTTTCAGAGGAGGCTAAGTGAATGGAAATGAAAAAAAGAGTCAGAACCAATAAATGCGTCAGGACAGACCTTTTTTTAAAAAAAAATATTTATTTGGCATAGTCTGTTATCTTGGCTGCATGTTTGAGTGTATATAGTATGGTGTGTATGTTTTTAAACATTCTCTTTATTTTATTATTTTCTATGTCATATTTAACCAAAGAAAAATATCTAAAAGGTCAGTTCACTCAGGTTCCAAAAAGCATATTTTCAGTTCAAGTTTTGAGATATTATCATTTCTGCTTCACTAATATTTTCACTAGACCTATAATGCCTGACATGTGTACCTGTGGCTATTGAATTAACTTAAATTCAGTCATTTTGTAACACTGTTAGACTGACAAAGTTAAATTCAACTTAACTGTAGTTGGATCGAAGTAAGAATTTAAGAGACGGATATCTGCATGGCTATACCGTTAGGAGAGAAAATGTGTTTTTCAGTCATTTGGGTGAACTGACCTATAAAGGATATGTCTGGTCATTTATCAACAAATCCCATGAAAAGAATAAAACCAACAATGAACTGATCCTACTAACAAGTATTTTCTGTGTAGCCAAAGCCTAATGTAGCTATATATTCTTCTGTACCATAGAGCTCCATTATTGTCCAAAAGCTTTTCAATAAGTCAAACCGTTGCTACCATGGACATACTATTCCCTGTAGTTAATGAGTCAATCACACATACTCCATTTACTCTTGTTTGAGTAATATTTGCTACAGTGCCCAACGGTTTTATGAAATTATTTAACCTTCTAAAAAAAAAAAACTTGAAAAATGAAACTATACATTAGTGATGTGTCGATAGAGATTTATATCTTCAGCAGGAACAACTGGGTTTGAGGCTGAGAGCCGCAGACAGGGTAGTAAAAATATTGAGCGATGGACTTTGTCAGTTTTGGTATTTTAATGAGATTTATTGACAACAAGAAAAACACAACATGTTGCTTGTGCTTTTAACAGAGACTGATAAACCTTTTTTTCTCATTTGAAGGTACACCCAAGGATTCATCTCATACTTACAGCATGTATGTGATAGCAGCCATCTTTGTAATAGTAGCTATCTGTGTTATGGCAGCATTGCTGCTGTGGCGGTACATGAAAGGAAAGGGAGGTAAGAACAGATATTAGGTGTGTCACGGTGCAGCTGTTCTACACACATTTGCACATTTGTTCGCAAAAATATAAATATGAAAGTATGAAGAAAAAATAACTCACAACACTTTCTATGTTGGTTTCCAGGCTCAGCAGCAGTGATTTGAGACGAATACATGGATGTGACGAGTAAGTGGATGTTTACGATTGCCAACATTTATACTTTGATTACATTCATAACTAATGTCAAATATTAGCTGATTAGCTGAAAGAGTTAGATGAGACACAACTGCAATGAAGTGCAATGATTCCCAGTTGCCTCAAAATGTCCTTTGTAACTTGTACATCATATTGAAATATTGTAACCATGGGCGTAATTTATCACTTTTCTCATTACCTAAAATTGTCCCCACCACTTTCTTTTTGATACTAATTGCCTAGGCGTTTAAAATTAAATACAGTTTCCATCGGCTCTACAAAGGGTTAAATCCCTCATCTTCCAAATGGATGAGAAATAAAGTTTCTATTGTTTGTGGGCTCTGGTCCTTAACATGACTTAACATGCAGCGGTGTGATTACTGGAGGGAATGTAGGGTGTAAACGCTACAGGGCTTACAAACAACACTGAGGCGGTGTCTGTAGCCTGCTTAGCTAACATTACCGGCTAACGTAGTTAGCTAGCAAACTAAATGTGTTGTGCTTTTAATGTAACAACCGTACCACATCTCTGTGTGGCTACAGCCTGGGGTTACTCAAGTTAACGTTGCCATTTATTATTTCCTTTTTTTTATTTTCTCAAAGGAGGTTGGAGTCCGCAATGTAAAGAAAGAAGGGGAAAAGGGACATCTTGAGCGGTGAATTGGTGAAGAAGAATATCAGATTTATTTCTAGAATCTGGAAGGAAAACCGTTACTGGTGAACGTTACGTGACGTGACTGACGTCCAGAGTCCCGTTACGTAACGTGACTGACGTCCAGAGTCCCGTTACGCAATGTGACTGACGGCCAGGGTCCACAGTAGTCGATGATTCACCCAGGACTGCATGCCGTCAACATTACCCTGACATTTGAGAATTAGAATAATTATATATTATATTATAATTTGAGGAAGTATTCCCTATCAGTGTACTGTTACAAGTGATGCACAGTGCGTCATTCAAGTGAGAATAGCTTACTTCCTGAGAAGAAAAAAAACCTCAACCTTTTCCAATTTTTCTTTTTGTGAGACTGTTGTTGTTTACTTGAAAACAGTCCGAGACACTGTCGAGCAATGTCAATACAAAAGCAGAGAAAACAATATTAAAAAGTTTGGTGAATTATATATATTAGTGTTAGACTGACCTCTACGGGCAGACGTAGCATCTGTTACACATGCTGCAAGTTTCACTTTTGAACTGTGTTTCAGCATTTCTAAATACAGTACATTATTGTTGTTGCACTTTAAAATCCCCCTATGCCTTTTTTTCTGTCCCCTTCTTTCCCTGTTCACTCTATAATGTTCTATTGTCTTTAGTGTTTGGATTTGGGAAATTATTTAATTCTTTTATTTAATGCACATATTAGAACAGTCAACTTTATTCATGTCACAGTAGTATCCACTTATTTTTGGTCTGAACGTGATCAAAATGTAGGCCTGCTGTAGTACCCTTATTTACTTTTGGGGTTACTCTTTTTAGTTTTAATTTCTTTTACTCTCTAATTAGTTTTGTATATCAGAAATGACCAGTAGCAGAACCTTCTCATATCCAAGATCACAAATTTTACTGCAAGACTGATGGATTATTGCAAACTTGTTGTTTTATTTGAGAATTACACTGAAGAGATTTTAAGTCTATTCACAGTGGTGAATAGATACGTCATGTTTCAGTAGCAGGAATACTGTTTGCACATGAATTTGTTCTCTGCAGTAAAGTGATATTTTTGCAATAAATTCCAGTATTCTAGGATTCCCCTCATTAACTTCTCAGGTGACTGTTCTCATATGCAATATTTCTGTAGCTAAATATTTATTTAATTGTATGTGGTTCTTTCTCAATGTCAAACTCTATGTTGTTTACCCTGTTTACACTGTCTTTGGGTAATTTTGGCTTTTATTCCTCAGGTTTCAAAAGTAATCTGTAAAACATACTCTTGTCAGATTACTTTGTCTTATTTATGTGGCACTTCAAATAAATTCGCTATCCTATTTTGTACCTCATTTTAATTCGTTGATGCTGAAATGTGCAGTTTAATTAAACTTGTGTAACTCAATTTCTTGTGTGTTGTGGAAAGAACTACTCTCACTATTCACTTACTTCACTATATGTCATGTATGTATATATTTTTAACTACTGTAGAAGATTGTATTCACAGAATTTACACTTTTTAAGACCTGACTGTGGCTTTTAGTCACAAAAATGGCTAGAAATAGAGCTTTAAACCGACTCGTCTATTTTCAGTTGCAATGTAGTTGTATTGCCTCTAGATGGCGTACCTGCACCACAGTCAATAAGACAAATCTCCTGCTGTCATGGCTGATTGGTTAGTGTTGAGTGTACTACAACATCACATCCACGAGCCTGATCCCATTTGTGAGCTAGTCTGCAAAAGTAACTTAATTTTCCACTGGCTTTCGGATGAAAACAATACTTCTGCATTCAGCACATGATGTTTAATCACAGCAATGTGAGCGCACTCCTTTTTATTTTATTTTTTTTACCAGAGCTACAATGATGTCTTTCTGACTTCAATATGTGGTCACCTGCCAGGAGAAGGATGAGCAGCCCTGGAGCAGAGAAGAGAAATAAGAGCAGGAAGGAGGAGATGATCGTAGACTAGATGACTCATGTGAATGTATCGAGTCTATGAGAGAGAAGACAAGACGATGGCCTGTGTAATATAGGATATTGTTAACATTATAGAGAACTTTTACTTTATATCTCTGTCTCAAACATTCTCTTTCTCCTTCTTTGCCCTTTTTATTCTTTCATAACACACCTCCGTTTCTCTTCCTCGCTTGCTTTCTCTGTCTCACCGTGAGTCACTGTGACAGGTTGTCAGTCCACCTCTCTGCCCTGTGTTTACATTGGGCAGCAGAGCAGCACCAGGCTGGTTGCACTTCAGGAATGTAACCCCAAGGTCCCTGCCCTCCTCCTCCTCCTCTTTTCCCTTCTCCCCACATCTATCCTCCCCATCTTTTTCTTTCCCTCCTTCATTCTTTTTATTCCCTCATTGCACAAACCCACTCCTTCCCCTTCTCCTCACTTTCCTTCTGTTATGTCTTCCCTCATTTCCCCTCCACTCCTCTCCTCCCTCTAATTATCCTCCCCTCTGCCCAATCACCCCCCCCCCACACACACACACACACACACACACACATAAGCTCCCTTCCACTCCTTCTGCCACCTTTCTCGTCCCCTTTTCTTGCGCACGCTTTCTCTCCTCCAAACCTCCACTCCCCTTCTCCCTCGCCTTTTTCTATCCCCTCTTTAAAATTCAGAGAGCATTGTCCAAACTCACTCGCACCCCCCATTCCCCTGCCATCATCCCCTCAGCTCCCACTCCTCCCCATCTCTCTGTCCTCCCTCCCTCATTCCTCTGCTGTCTAACCCAAACAAACCAGGGAGGACTTTCCTCTGTGGTGGCTGTAGGAGAAACACACCACATGTCAGAATTGGTTTAAACATAAACATGAGTCACTTTGAGGTACTGGAAAAGGATATGAGGCGCTTAAGTTCAACATGAGATAGAGCTTCTATTAGGAAATCTTAACGCTAAAACTTACCACTGAATATACACAAATCAGAGCAAGGAACTGTATATTTTGGTGTGAATTGGCAAAAGTGTATTCTTTGGAATGGGGCAACTGCATCAATGAGAGACTAAAACCAATAGACTGCATAGAAAAACAATCTAAAAAGGCTTCTTTCCATTGGTTTGTTCAATGAACAAGTTAAAACCTATGAAGCCCCAAATTAGTTTGAGGCCACAGGAAATCCAAATGTTTCTCATACATTGAGCCTTTGAAAAAAACCTTTTAGTTTTGTTTATACCTTATACTATAAGCAGTGCCTTGGATTTCATTTGTATTTGTGGATGAATATTGTTGATAAACTGTAAACTAACTTTGCATATGAATAAAGTCTATTGAGAGGTTAAAAATCAATATTTTTTAGAGGATATGAACACTACCTGAGACACTGACTGACTTCAGAGTTGAGCATTAACAATGAATGTATGTATTGACACATTAGGAGACACTCTAGGAAAATAGATCTGATAATTATGAACATCTACGCTCACTGTTTTCTAGTAGCGCAGCAGAGGGTGTAATCTCCTGCTTAATGGAGAACTTTTCAGTCCTGTGGAATTTTTCGGCCACCGGCGTGTGACCTCTGCCACACTGTTCTGTGAGGCGTCCATACCGGGGGATTCATAATCAGATTACACTGGTTATGAAAGTCAACAAGATTAGTTTTAGAGCGGGGAGCCGGAGCACAAGGCATCGATTCAGAGCAGGAGAGCGGAGCTGATCAGCATGAGTGAGATTGGACTGTTAACGTTCTCAGAATAACACCATCACACATCTTAATCAGATAAGCGTACGTGTACGTGTGTGTGTGTGTGTGTGTGTTGTGTAGCAATGCAAACAATGCAGGATAAACTGGAACCCTCAACATGAATTTAAATGACATTTTATTCTGAAAGCATGAGAAAACATGAATAACTTTGGTTTAGTTGTTAGTCTAATGTTGTCCTTGTTTTACAAGACCTAGTAGGTTCCCGTCTTGTGCTTTGAATTTTGGTGGCGGGTGCCCCTTCATTTGTAAATGCTAGTAGATAGATACCTTTGGTAGATGGGGTAGTTGGAAGGAACCGAATGAGGCAGAGACGGCGCGAGGCCTAGGAGGTCAGAAGGTTTAGCTCTGGTGCTTCAGCTGAGTGATCATGTTGTTGCTGTCACTGCAGAAACCCTCTCCCTGACCTCCAGAGACAGGAGAGGTGACCTGGAAGCATTTATCACCTCTGTGCTTTCTGACCCATGACCTGAAGCCTGAGATATGGAATAGAACACTAACACACCGGAGAGAAGAAGAGGAGATAAAGAAAGACACAGGGAAGGGGTGACCAATGCAACAATACATGAGCAGTTATATGTTATAGTACATTTGTAAAATAAAACTCGTTTGTTAAGGTTCTCATGAGAGGAATTGCTTTCTGTACTTTAAAGGTTATAATGGCAGGTTTATGAAACTGTTGGAAACCAGTGTGGACTTTGAGATGTCACAGCAATGGCAATATTTATTTTGGTCAGAAGATGAAAACATTACCCGTGTGTATGTGGGGTCCCGCTTTTGGTTGAGCCAAAAACCATCAGCAGAGACTTGAAAGAGCTTAAAACAAGTTGGGAGAGAGAGATATGTTTTCTGGCTCAGAGCCCAATATAACTATTAACACCTCTCTGTAATGGTGATACACCAAAGGCGTTCTTGGCCAAGGCCTTTTCAACTGGGCCAATACCTAAAGTTGTGGGCATGTGTGTTGATGAGCGAAATCTGAGCAGACATCGACTAGAGTCACATCTCCTTTGAATATTTATAGAACTGCTTAAGATGTGACCTTTACTTTGGCACACATATAACTCCCCCCGCCCCCCCCTCCCTCAACACACACACACAGAACACGTTATACATACAGTTCTGCGTGTCTGTCTGTGAAACTGTACAGTAGACATTGTTCTGCTGCCTGAAACGGTCCGACAGGTGATCACGCTGAAGCCGACAGTCCCGTGGGAGGATTGTATGAGGGGAGCCAATGAGAAGAACAGAGACCAGCGTGAGGGATCGGTGGGTAAGATGCCCAGTTGGCTGCAGACGGTTGGCAGCCTCATGTTTCTGCAGAGGCTGAACATCAAAGACCCTCAAAAGTATTTCTATTATGTGTTGTGAAAGACTGTAAGTGACATCACGCTATACAACATGTGTGTTACTTGCTGCAACATTTGACGTCTTGCTGCTTGCTGTTCCACTGTGTGATAACCGTGGATGGAAATGAACATTTCACAGCCTACTACTGTGAAGATTCTTTTACTGTGACCTTATTTGGTAGCTGTGACATTTCCTATTACACTGCAAGCAACTGCACGGCCATAAATTGCAGAGTCTTGGCTTGTTTTGTTTTTCCTCTTCATGCACATGAATAAGGAAGGCATTTAAAATTAAAGAGACAGAAGGATTTACTGGAGACCAGACCATGAAAATAGAAAAAAAATTGATTAATCCAGTGTACAATAATGGGCTATAACTAAAGCATAGCTAATATGATGGTGTGTTTTCTTCCCCTGGTATATCAGAAAGAAGATATTATATTGTTTAGATCATTAATCATCAAATTAACAACACTTGTAATTTTATTTAAAAACAAAGTCAACATCCACAAACGATATGTTAGCAAATGTACAATCTAACCTTTTAAATCCCGTCGCTGTTAGACTGTCATGACTATTATTTAGCCAGAAAATACTAAGAATGTGTAAGTTATGGCACAGAAAAATGTAAGTGCGTGTGTGTGTGTTTATGGATGTATGGAATCTATCACTTCTGGCAATGGTTGTTGCAACAGCTGTGTGACATTTATCCAATTACTTTCCACATACAACAGTATATCTTCTGCATATCAGCTGCTGCACGAAGAAAGAGGTGTAGAGTGGAAAAATTCTGCGGGTTCTCGGCCCGAAGAACTGTAGATGAAGGAGACGCAACTGAAACTGAGTAAAGACGTGAAGAAAAATGGCTGACATGCTGTGCAAGCTGCGGATACTTGACACCAACAGGTCCCTAAGGCAACCTCCACTTAAATTTATCTCTACACCCCAGACGTGGTGAGGGATTTGAGGAGGGACAGGGCGCAAACGTGGCTGAAATACAGAGACAAATGAAGGCAGTTTAAGTACAGTAGGAGACATTTTTCTAAATATGTTTCCCCACTGCCTTTATGAGAGCAATGACCTGTGTATGAGCTCGCAATGGGAAGTGAGAAATGAAGGTGCGTGTATATGCATGTGTGTATTTGCGTGTGTAATAAGAGACACTTGAGACAGTTAGAAGGTCATTCCTGGAGTCTGGTCACATAGCTTTGATCATTTTCTCGTCGCCTCAGAAATAGACCAGAGAGGACGGGACATGCACAAACTCTCCCTCTGTGTGTGTGTGTGTGTGTGTGTGTGTGTGTGTGTGTGTGTGTCCAAGGGATAGTGCTAGCCCAACAGCCTGACAGGGAATCCACACTTGTTTGTAGTGCACAAGCCTGTGTTTGCATGACTGCACTAATGCATTTGCACTCATACCTTTGTTTGGCACTGCTTGTATTTACTGTGTGAATGTGTGAATGTGTTCGTGTGTGTGTGTGTGTGGTAGAAATTCTTAAGTTGTCAAAACAATAAATTGGAGCTAGAGTGTCAGGTTGTGAGAGCTGCCCTACTGCAGACAACATTATTATACACTGTTCACATGCAAATGTGCAAGCTCACACACACAGAAGCGACCAAACACAGTCTTGAAGAAAAGTGTTTTTCACAGGATGTGGGGGCCCCACAATAATATATACTACAATGTGTATGGCTTTAGGGAGACAGAGATAGAGACAAATGTTTTTTTTTTTTTTACGAGTGTTTGTTTACCTTCGTGGATTCCCCAAATGCACAACTGAGTTCACAATAGTCAGAATAATACCCATAATTCTTCAATTGTTAACAATCTTTAAATTCTTTATAGGTCATTATCTTAGAGCATGCCATAGTATCCATGAGCCATGGTGATATCAGGAGCATGTGATCTGATGTTGACAAGTTTGATTAGTTCATTATATTAGAAGTAACAACTATTGCAGTTACGTTGAAGGGCACAGGTCCATAAATAACATAAATCAGTTTTTTTTCCATCACACTGACCATGGATTTATGGGGTGTGGTATTTTTACAAGTTTGCATGGAGAGCAAGCCTACGAGGACCAGAAATAGATGTTGTGGAAAGAGATGTCCTGCTCCGACTTGGGTTTATTGAATTATGACTTCCGCAAACCTTGTAAGAGAAGGATTCGTACAGTGCAGGGTTAGAAGAAGGCCTTAAAGTATTTCATTTTTCCTATTAAGCAGCACACGTGTCGATGGGAAATTAATCACCATGCAAGGCACCAATCGTAGTGAACCAAAACCTCCCATCAGGCAAAAATAATTTGTCTTTTCTTTGAGAGGAAAAAAAGTTTGCGACCAGTTTCCTGTCAACATGCAGCTGCTCTCTCAAGACAATTGAAGTGAGTGGAAACATTGGTGTGACAGATGACATCATTTAGACAAAATTCTAAAAATATGTTTCTTTTTGCTTACTTTTGCCTAGTAAACCTAGCTTGAAATTGCACGTCCTCAAACAAAAGCCAAAAATGAAGAGCCAGTTTATGCTCGACTATTACAATACATCCATAGATGTGTTTACTCCTCAGTAATATTAACCTGAAGACTAGGCACCACTGCTTGGCCTTCAAAAGAAATATAATAAGTCACGTAATGGAGCTGTACAGTCATTGTCACATGTTTCATACACTCTACAGCCATATAAGACCACGACTTAATATAAACATCTTGGTCTATAAACGGACCTGGTGCTTATCATTCTTGCAGTACATACACGTCCGTTCTGCGCTATTATTTTTGCTTGCTACCAGCACTGCTTGGTTCCAAGAAATGCAACTCCCTCCAGCTCCTTCCCACGTCCAAATACTTGATAACACGCAGGTGGACATTGATAACTGTTGGTATATAAACATGCTAAAGTCAGCACAGTACCAGCTCAGCTCAAAGAACAGCGGAGGCCCACAATGTACAGTTTAGACAGTCAAGTATTTTCACATAAAACTGGACCTGAAAAGCTGAGTCTACGATATCCTAAAATGGTCACAGTGCAAAAGAACATTTTTAATTTAGCCAACACAATCTTTCCTTTTCCTTTTCTTAGAATCAAACTCAGGCCATAGTTTGCAATTTATTTCTCAGTGTGGGTTGCAAAGTTTTTCATCCCACACCAATTTAGTCTTTTGGTTTATTATAAGCATTACAATCCCACAAGCTGCCAGCACACCCCTCCTGTTATGTTCAGAGCCAGTACACCCTAATCACCTTGCAGCTACTCCATGCCGTCTTTTTTTCCTCTCGCTTCCTGAACGCAACTAACCTTCGAGTAGGCTGCCATCATTGTAGCTGTCATGGAAATATTCAAGCTCATGTCTCGAGAAATATACAGTATATTCAAAAGTAAGGTTCAAACAAAAAGACAAATGAATAAATCCTTCACACAGCCCCCCTGACCTCTGGTGAAGACCATGTTGCTACTGGCATACACAAGCAGAGGTTGCTGAAAAGACTATAAAGATGTTTGAAGTGTAATCATGGAAACCTTTTTAGTGCTGGCAGTCCCTTCTTAAAATGATGCTGTTGGGCTGTTTCCTAATCTGTGCAAAGCAACAGCAGTAAATCATGCAACAAGTCACCAGGTGTTAGATCAGATAGAGGTCCACGGCAATGGATGTTGTTCTGTTTCAACCAAACATGGTCTTTGTCAGAGCCAACCCTTGGATATGGATTATGTCGTTCTTTGGAGGGGGGTTACACAGAAAAGTCGATGTTCGTTTGAATAAATGCCCAGAAAAAAAAGATGTATCTTTGTTTGAAACTTTGCTCAGAGACCATGTTTGGTTGCATTTCAAAACGCTGAGAGGCCCACAGGCGCCATCAATCCATTCTACAAGGTATTGCAGCATCTCATCTTTCTCCGAGGGGGGACAGGACGCAATGCATGCTTGGCCGACTCTCCCAACAGGTCCAGTGAGACAAGCCTCTGGAAGCAGAATAGATATCGTTAAAGTACATCACCACGGGACACATTTCAGCCTCACCTTCCTGTTTCACAACCCGGAACATAGCTGAGAAAGATCTAGTACATTCAAATGCACCCAAACATGCATTCACTCTGAGGCCGGAGAGAAAAACAAATACTGAACACACAGACACACACATACACACACTCACAAGGGACTGGGTGTACATCAACTATCAGCTATTGTATGCAAACAGACCAGGGGAAATCAGAAGCCCGGAGGACGGGGAGGAAGATTGTGATCGAACCGCAGAATTTATAACGAGAGAGTGGGGAATATCTACAATTTGTGTCTACTCTAAATCTGATTTTTTATTTTTTGTTGCTCCTTTGAGACATTATCCATCCACATCTGTGAACTTGAACATCTTAAAAAAAAAAAAAAAAGGAACTAAATATTCAACAGGATTTCTTTAAATCCCAGTGAATGTGTTTGGAGGAAAAATATCACACAGCACTGAAGTTGTTAGGCCTTTGGCTTTTTCTATTAATGAAATGCATATTAGGAACATGTCATATGCGAGCTGGTTTTACGAGTGGAAATCTATATAACAGAACGCCAGAATCGGGAGTAGAACTAATTTGCAGTGAGATTGTAGACATTAATGGACTTCAGTACTGTGTGCTGTGCCTCTGCTCTGTAAATCTAACAAGCTGATAATACTGCCTGCACTATGATCCCGTCACACAGGAGACATTATTAGCTTAGTTATAACCAAAAGTCCAAATTTATAAGGCCAGTTATGGTGTCTGGGGGTTGTGGCATCTCCAACAAGAATGCTTTGTCAGCTCTTTATAGCTCAGTTTGTACTGCAGTAAATATGTCCAAAATAAAGATTTTTCCAACCGATTCAAACTTGTATTGCCTGCTCTTGTAAAAAAAAAATCAAAAAAAAATAAAATATGTACACTTTCCTTTACTACATTGATCTGTATTATTTTACTCTCTCCTTTCCCCAACGTCCTCCCCATTGTTTTCATTCTTTTCATGTGTGAGGGGAGAGTTGGGGAAATGAAAAATCTGAAGTGCATACCTTTCCACCAAATCAAATGTTGAGTGAATATGAGGCTAAAATCTCTATTGGCCTAGGTCGGCTTTTTCTTACCTAGAGACCGCTGCTAGTGTTAATAATGGCAAGCAATTACAAAATAAACAATACGCACACACACATTAAGTTTATATTTTAGCAGTCATCTACTGTAGACTACCCCTTAACTGTATGTTAAGAGTGTCTTTTGTTGTCAGTTATTGATCCTGTATTGTCAGAAGGAATAGCAATAGAGATGTCTTGACGTTTGGGTATTGAGACGCATCAAATATACATCAAAAGGCCTCATTGATTTGAAGACTTGCAGGGGAGATGGAGAGAGAGAAAGAAGAAATACACAAGCGTGAGCCATTGTATTTGTCATGATCCACATATAGCTTTGTGCAAAACAGCTATTGTCTGCATTGAATACATTGAACCTGTATTCACAAGCACATGTACAGAAAAACATAGTAGTACACAATACTAGCTTTTTGCCATGGTGTGTTTGTTGTGATGTGTTGTCTTGGTGTTCTGGCTAGCATTCCTGGAGGAGTGCTTTGTTCAAAAATGTGCAATATAAGACAATGGAGCCTTTAAACGGTGGAATTGTGTATAAACACATGCTCTTATTGTGGGCCAGAATGTGAACTACCTGGCAGTGTTAAATCTTCCCGATAATAACACACTGTGTAAAATCAATAGTAACGTGCCCAGAATAGACGGTTGAGTAGTTACTGCGGAGGATGACAAAGTTTGTCTATTAAACACAGACATTCATTTGCTACTGAGAGCATGTGTAGTGTAGCTCGTCACTATTTTACATTCAAAGCCAATCTTACGCAGAAGCTTTATAAATCCACAAAATGACATGGCGTAATGCTGGGCCAGGAAAAATCTGCCCAAAAATACTGCAACAGCCAAGACACATTTTTACATGTTCAGAAATATTGTAGAAGGATGCCAAATTATATTCCTAAGGACAAAGCGCCCGTCCAGAATTCTGATAGAAACCAAAGACTGTCTTGGTGTTTTCCAAAAACCTTGTCCCTCCATTTACTGTATGCCATTTTTTTTTTTTAAAACTGGAACACTGGAATAATGAGAACGTTACATGGCCTGGGGGCTGAGCCAAACCACTGAAAACGCTTTTTTTCTTTTTAAATATCAAAAATATTTGCTGTCATTCAAAACAAATCTGTTTTCCCCCAAATCCTTAAAAGTCACGCGGGTTACCGTTGTTTTTCTACAAGTCATTTCACAAAACCAAAAAGGAGCTCAGCGCTGGAAAGCAAAGCTGACGAAAACTTGATCTCAGAATCAGAATGACAATCAGTCTTTCATGTTGTTTTTGGCGGCGCTCCTTAATAATAAGGAATAAATTGACTTGGAAGCATACCCGACTCCTCAGTCTGTCCGCCCCCCTGTCTATCCAAACTGCCCTCCTCCCCCTGCCTCCTACAATTACCCCCTCCTTCTCGGCTCCCCCATCCAGGCAACCCCTTTGCCCTCTTGTATCCGGCCATTTAGCGTGACAATCCATTATTTTGACGGCTCCAAGAAAGAAAGAGCGAGAGACAAAGAGACAGAAAGACGGGGGTTACTTTGACTTTCAGACATGGGCCCCCAATTTTATTTTATTTTTTTATACATCTCCGTCTTTCCTCTTCTTTCCTTCATCCTTGCCCTCCTTTTCATCCTTCCTCCCTTTATCTCTTCTTCATCATCTACTTCTCTTTTACCCTTTCTACTTTACTTTTCCCTCCTTCTATTTAGAGTTCCTCCCTCCTCCCTTATTTTCCTCTACCATCTCCGCTCCCACCCCCTCTTACTCCCCATGCCTCTTCTTTCTTTCCTTCCCCCTTCCTCTCCCTTCAGACCCACTTTACCCCCCTTTACTCTTACCCCTGCAACCACTCTACACCCCTCCGACTATTTGGCTCTCCATTGCTTTGTTGCTGGCAGCCTTTAGGAAACCTGATAACGATATAGAAAGGGAGGAGCCAGGGCCCAAAACAGCCTCTACTTTCATCAACCACACATACACCCCACCCAGACGTTTCCCCCAATCAGCCTCCTAGCACCCTACACCTCCACTTCCCGACAGCATCTCTGCCACAGCTACATCCGGTGTTTAAAAACTCACCTCTGGGCTCCAGCCCCACGTAGAAACACGTTGGATGTGCACACCCCAAAATGCTATTAAAGTAACACCTCAATCCTCAACATCCTCTCCCACTGACATCACAGCCTGTTGCGAACCCAAAACAACCAGCGCTCCCTTTCTACATAACAGTTAGTGCGTTTGCATGCCGTGTAATAATTTCATTATAATTTAAGGCAAAACTCTGCCTATTGTAACTACACAGACTACTGTGATGTAAACACCCTAACCATGTTATATTACTTGCTTTCTGATCATATTGACAGTAATAATAACTTGATTAAGCAAACTGGGTTATGTGTCAATGTTTTGAATTACTCTTGTTTTGCACACAGTGTACTCTGGTTGCTGCTGTTTGGATTCTGTGCATGTGTCACAAAGGGCACAGAGGCAATCAGATGAAAAGCAGAAGCACGGCTACTAGCAGTGGTACGATAAATGACAATGTGTGGTATTAATAGCTACATGTAATACACATAAGTAAAATGGTTTCCATGTTACAGTGGATTCATAGTGGTGCACACAGTCAAACAAACATTTTGCAGGGACTATTTTGGTAGAAATTAGTTGTTCAAAGCAAGTGAAACTTAGGTCTGTTGATTATCCAGAGTAAGAAGGATACTGTTTCAGGAAAAACATACGCTAATTAACTATTTTAATGGACTTTTGAGTGCAAGAGTAGATTCAAATCTAGCTCCTGGATTATTGAAATTGAAAGTGCAAAAGGAGTGCAAAAAATCAGGGCCTCAGCACATAGTTTCATGACTTCAGGACGACCATGTGAGAGTGAAGCACAAGAAGTTAAGAACGTGTTCCTTTCTTTCCTTTAAACTGTTCTCACTCCTCATGCAAAACAGACAACCCCCCAAACTCTTACACTATTTCCCCATGGACTCTGTAAAATGTGTGTCAAGGCCTTGGAAGTGTGGCCAAGGCAAACACCTGGCACAATGCATTGATCTGCTACATTTCACCTTCTACCGCAGAAATATGCACACAGGGAGTTCATACGCACAGACATAAACCCACTCGACAGTGCGGTCTCAGTTTCAGACAGTGTGTGCACAGTAACACACACAGCAGATGCTGGTGAAGGCAGAAACATTCAAACACACACACACACACAGGCAAACAGTCACTTTAACGTAGGAAGAAACAAGTGGGCTTCACCCCCCCCCCCCCCCCCCATTCTCTCTCTCTCCCTGGTGGTGTGTCATGTTTCGGGGGGATAATAGGTGTCACGGTGAGACCCCTTTGGTCTCAGCGCTCTGGGGGACTCTAATGACACACACACACACACACACACACACACACACACACAGACACACACAGACACACACACACACACACGTGAGCACAGGCAGTTCATTCTCTGGACCATGGGAACCACAGATGACTCTCCACTCCTCTCACCTTTCTCTACCTCCATCAGTTTCTTTCTTTTCCTCCTTCACTTTCTCTCTCGTCCTTTATCCCACACACACACATTCATCTGCCTCATTTTTGAACCACTGTTCCCTTGGCTGATCAAACAAGTGGCTCACTATTGAAGTCTCTCTGTCTGTTTCTTTTTGTCCCTCTCTCTCTTTGTTTCTAACCTTCAGCTTCTTTCAACATTGAGTCCAGATGTCACATTTAATAAAGGCATTATAGGGTCACTGCACTGCAACAGAAGCAGTAAATCTGAATAACCCATGAGACAATTTCTGATGCACAATATGATCTATTCACCCAGGGCGGTCACAGAATCTGCAAAGTCAGACACACCCCTTCAGTGAACTTGTGATGTAATGACACCACAGGGTGCAATTAAAAGCTATTTCCATTAGTATAACTTTCATCCTTATTTTGGTAGTTTTGGGCGTCATTTCCATCAGTTATGATGATATTGTATGACCACAGGTTAATAGCTGAGATAGGCAAAAGCAGTAACATCCCTGAGAAAGAAGTCAGAAGGAGCAGGGAACATGAGCAGTCAGACAATCATGACTACCCAAACTTTTCCTTCAGCTTATAGATCAACTTCCTGGATCAATTTTAGGGCAATAGCTCAGCATTTTGGGAAATACGCTTGCTCCCATTTTTGTCAAGAGTTACACATTAAGATTGATACCTTTCTCATATATGTCCATTACACATTAACATACAGCCAAGAGCCTGTTAGCTTAGCATAAAGACTGGGAGCAGGACTAGTCCCGGCTGGTTGCATTGAAACCTCACGATAAATGATCCAGAAGATCAGCGCAAGCAGCCAAGAAATATACCTGCACATATCCCCCCATAAAAGCCCAACATGTTGATTTCAGACTCAGCTTTTGTACAGATTAAATAAATGAGATGAATAAAGGTGTTGATTAGTCCTTTAGAGATTCTAGTTAGTGGATTTTTATTACCTTTGGACAGAGTCAGGCTAGCTGCTTCCCCCTTGTTTCCCGTATTTCAGCTAAGAAAATCAGCTGCTAGCAGTTGCTTCATATTCAATATTGTTTTAAGGGTATTCTGAAAAATGTTGAACAGTTCTTTCAACATCCCATTGTTGTTTGTACACAGTGCAGATTATTACGAATATCATTGGATATCAATCATTTTTCCATTTCCCTCCAAATAAAGTTGATAAGATATGTCTAAATTGTTGTTTGTTGTCTGACCTCTTGTTTCTTTGATTGTCAGACTTACTTACTGTCACTATGTTCCGAGATCGCTGCTATTACTTCGGTGAGCACAATGTTATCATAACCAATTGAAACAATGGACGAAGCAAAAAAAAAATAATAATAAAAAATCAATAAAATAGAGCCCACATTGTAATATACTGGAATCATCCTTGAAGGCTTTTTCATTCTGCACATTCCACAAATCAAGAAAAACACTGATGCCGAAGTCCATTTGGATTTAAAAATTCACATATTTATTTAAGAATTAGGCTTTGTGACTTTTGTGACCAATTCTATGATTATATATCATTATTATATACACTGAAAGAGGCACAATTACATGCATAATTGAAGGTTTTCATTCAACAACATCAAATGAGACTTTGATTGCAGTTCTTTTTTTTTGCCCCGTCCAGGATGACAGATGCATGATAAACTACCATGACCTACACCTGTATTAACTTTCATGTATCATGTTACTTATCCTCTTTCTCTTTCTTTCTAATAAGACGGGAGAAGGAAAACTGCTCACAGCCACGAGGCAGAGAGGGAGGGACGAGGGACGAGGGGGGTTGGGTGTATACCTGCAGGTCTAGTGTTTCCTCCTCCTCCTCCTCCAACTCCTCCGGCTCTAGGGGGTAAATATGTTTGTGTGTGTGTGTGTGTAATTGTGCACTTCATGTGTGTGTGTGTTCACAGTACGAATATGTTTTTATAGCATTGTTTATCTCTAATGCTGTTAGCAATTAGTTATTTTCCTGTACATGAGTGAAATGTAAGCCTCTCATCTTTCACCTCCCAGACACCTTGGCCAGGTGAGCTTCATGGCCTCAGCCAATCACAGGGTGGAATTACAAGAGGCTCCGCTAATCCCGCCCACCTCCCTCCATCTGTCACCAGCTGAAGTCATCCTCGTGACGCCGGGATCGGGGGTTTCTGTCTCACTTTCTTGACACGTGAATGTATGTGATCTTAATATGATGATTGGAATATTTTTTGAAGAAAAAAATTCCGCTTTTCTCTGCTTTGTTATTAGTGAAACACTTGTGAATTCCCCAGTAAAAGCTCACTTAGCCCATCAGCAATCCTCTGACAAATGATTTAGCTTTTTATTATCTTAAAATGAGCGTGTTAGCTGGCTACGTGTGAAACAATCCGGTCGTAGATGTTGTCTCCATTCTCGTCTTGAGTTGCTAACCTGACTGTAAACAATGTTTTAGCTCGGATAACCGCTGGCTACACCAGAATCCCCAAAATATTGGCCGTTGCTGAGATTTGTTCTCCGCTAACTCATCATTATCTACTATATAGTCCTTAAATCATAGTTGTTCAGGAACTACTCATTTACAACTCATTATTTATCAGGTCGTTCTTGATTCATCCCTCATTTGTTACCAAATTCATTCATTCAAAAAAAGTTAAACAAAAATTAAGCACCAAAAAAAGTCCCCAAATGTTTCCCTTTTACATTTTTGTTTCATTTGTCTCTCTGGACGTCGCTATAAAACGTGGTATGGTATTTTGTTTCTCTCTCGCAGAGAGAGGAAGAATACCGATTAGAGACAAAAATGGAGGCAGTGGAGTAATATAGAGACCAAGAAAAAGAGACAGAAAAGAAAGAAATAGGAAGAAGAAGAAAGAAAGAAAACCAGGAAAGGAAAAAGGAATATGAGCACAAAATGCATCATCAAGCAAAATGTATCTCTGAAACTAAAGTAATAATCTGGCTGTTAAATAGCGGTTATCCTCTGCAGAGAATATAAACTGTGGTCAGTTTGATTTCATGTCAGTTACGATGAATTTCAAGGGTTACCAGCTTTCACAGCAGAAAATAAGTACTGAAACGTCCACAGCAACGTCTCAAATTATTCTTGTGGTATAATCCATTTTTTTGTGGTCGATCTGCATGCTCAGCATTTTGCATATTTCACCACATAATGGATACATGCACTGCTTTCACCTGAAGAGAATAATATTGTCAACCTGAATGCGTAGCGTTGTGGTTCCACTATCATTATCATGGAAGCAGTTGATGTGATAATCTACCAACTTTTAACAGCCACCTTACAGAAGGTACGTATTTAATACAAAAAATATCTTTGGATTTCACTGTGATATGTAATGACCGGACAGCCAAATGGTTTAATAAGTCATTTTGTCCTCCCAACTTCTTAATAACACTTTATTTTTTATTTTATCCACTACACACACATCCGCACATAATTACTGCCAAGTTATTAATATCTTAACAGTGTATATGACATAGTTTACAACTCTGCGTCCCACTGCTCTGTCTGTGTCTGTATGTGTATACTGTATGTGTGCTCACCATAGCAACGGTTGTTTCATGTGCTAAACAAACCGAGTTGTTATTTTATAACTCTATGTCTTTTAATGAGACAGGACATGTTCACACTCATCCCCTTAAATGCTCTCACTCATTATGACTTAACCCTGAAAGCTCATGCACAAGTTACAAAGAGATGCACTACGATAAATATTTGGCATGGCAACGTGGGTTTCAAATTCAAGCTTTCGCTTAAACTGGCCACCGAAAGGCGTCGATGATGCACGGCTAAAACACGGTCATGATCCTATTGAGATATAACACTTCTTGTCATATTTTTTAACGTCAAGACACTCAAACAATGTGTAATCTGTTGATAATAGAGCAGTGGTAATAGTAGTTATTCTGCATAAAAGGACATGTGAATGTCTATAGAGGAACAGAGCCTAAACAGATGCATCTGCACAGCTTTTTGTTCAGAACTTCTCCTTTAAATAGCCAACAGGAAGTATCTGCATCTTTTCTTCCAACTGACAAGCCTCTCTTCATCAGTGTTTTCATACAAACCTGCACTGCTCCGGACATAAAGCTTGAGGTTAACAGGCAGACCAACCATGGTGTCATGTCTATAAAGTGGGACGGCCGTACATTGTCAACACCTGGTGGGAGCAAGCGTCAGTGTCGAACAATCGACAGACGTGAGTTATGTGAACAGACGTTCTGTTTAAAGTGGAAAAGATATCATTTAAAACTTGACACGTAGTGTTTGAACACAGTGCAAGAGTGATGCCGTTGCTCCTTAGTTCTTAGTCAACACGGATTTTATTTTCTTTACTCGTAACCATAGAGGACAAAACTATTTTAAGTGCTTTCTGACGTCAGCGGGCAAACGCAACGCCAATCCCAGTGCAACCGTGACATCAGCTATGGCAACCATGACTTCCGTTTTTTTTTTGTCTTTTTTTTTTTTGGTTTACACAGACTTGAATGCACGCACACACCTACAGTTCAAAAAGAAGCGTAACCTGCATAAGTTTGAGACACACGTCGTCACACTGACCTGTGCTAGTCCTTCTGTGTGTATCTCGGTCACTGCAGCGTCACACCATGACCCCTAACACACCCAGTGTGTGTGTACGTAACAGATTACATGTACAAAGTAAAAAAAAATAAGCAACTATAATCAGCCCAGATTACATCTGAAGAACGTGCAATTAGATTAGTTACATTGTCAAGGATAACTTGATTACATTTTTGATTATGTCTTTAAATATGAAAAATTCAGGGGGGAAAAAAAATCATGTGACCAATGTTATTAAAGTATGTTCTACTGTATATCAAGATAAATTACTCCTCTCAGGGAAGCGGTTTTGTTAATGGTGACTTAATTTATATTTGTTTTTTAATGAGGATTTAATAAGAGTTTTTTTTCATTTTTATTTCCATTAAAAAGTCCTCCATGTCGCCTTTGATTAAAAAACTGCAGCAATAGAATATACAGCATAACCACATGTTGTAAAACACACAGTACACTTTTACTTTGAGCCAGTACGGTTTTATAAGGGTAATTTCATTTGAGCAACTGTAAATGTTAAATGTGCAAAATGCCTTTTTTTTTATTATTGAAAATATAGCTGTACCTGTAGCTGTGTCCAAACCAATGTATTCAGTTTAGATTTAAAAAAAATTCCAATTACAAACACTGCCATGTAATTTGTATTCAGTAACACTATACTACATTTCAAAGTAATCTGCCCTAACCGTGTTTCCCGCACGTGTGTGTTAGGGATGATAACCTTTGCTAGACAAACTCTCGGTCGGGTTTGAGAGAGTGCGGAGAAAGAAGCACAAAGCGAAGAAATGATAGAAAACAAAATTAGAAGTCATGTAGATTGAAAGACATAAAGATGGAGGTCAAACGTCGGTTCAGGGTGACAGTTAAAGTTTCCCTTCTTCCCATCTTATCCCAAAGTAAGTAGTTGTCTTCACTGCAGCAGGTACAGTGAGGCACATTAAACTGTGAGGATGCCACACATTCTGTCTTTCTCCCTTTTGCTTTAATTTTCTCTCCACGTCAACCCCTTCAATCATTCTCTCCCACAGCCTCACCCCAAACGAGACCAGGACCTGCTGGCCTGCCCATTGACCCCTCTGTGATCACCCCCCCACACACACACACACACACGCCACCAATGTATGTTGCCACGGTGAGGCCTGAGAATTAGTTGCTTTGGAAACAGCAGGCCCTCTTGTCCTTTAGCTTTTGTTTTTCTTAGATCTTGAGAGTAGCACTGAGTATTTGAGTTTGTAGTTTGAGAGAAAAAACTTTCATTTTTGTGTGTGTAGGACAGGGGAGTATGAAGAGGTAACCTATAACCTCTGGATTCCTGTAGTCCCACTAGGAGCCTAATCATTCCCAGCACAAATAATTGGAACACACACACACACACACACACACAGCTCTGTAATTTAATGTTTTTCATTAGGACATATACTCCCACATTCATGCAGCAAATTCCTCACATGGCCTTCACCCACACACTGCTACATACACACACACACACACACACACACACACACACACACACACACATAGTATAAATAAGATAAGGACCGATTGACCATGTATACTTAGATTTTATCTATTGGAGGGGAGGGTAGATAGAAACATACATATTTTTCCACATTTGTCTAACCAACTGGGATGAACCTTTCAAAAACATTCAGGAAACATTGTCAATTAATGTTGTGGACCTGCACTCAATACTTTTACAATTAGTGATAGCCCAAAACACATAGAAGACAATATAACAATGAAGCTACATTTGTTTGACAATGTAGATTACCCCCAAAAAACATTCCATGTGTGAGATGTCTGGGGGTCACTAAACTAAAGCTGCAGAGCAATCCGTCACTAAGGTCAAAGTTCAGCTCTGAAGTGTCTAAATATCAACTGAAAACCACACCACCACCACATGCACACACAAACCTCTCATGTTTCCATGCATGCACTTAACAAAGATAACCCCCTCTGCCCCCCCCACACACACACACACACACATAAATATAACTGACTGCCCACTAATCATTCAAACAGTCTTGTTTTCAGCTACTAACAGGGCGTAATGAGCTTTGAGCGGAGGTGAGATGCAAAGAACTTGGATTAGTTTAGTTTGGATTAAGAAACTCATGTGCTGGCACTGCCCAGACTTATACAGGAACATAAAGTACAACCATATAGTGGTCAAACGCTGTGTTAAGAAACTTCGGAATGTTTTATGATAGTCGGGCGAATATCAATCTTCTTTGACAAAACATCCGCTGTGTGAGGAACAATGATGCCAGAAATTGAATAACAGCTTGAAAAATGGAAGAGGAAACAGAAACACTTAAAGAGAGATGCAGCGCTGTCTACGCAGACTCTGAGCAGTGAGTGACAGAGGATGGACATATGGTATGTAGCAGAGGAATAAAATACACACAATATATTCTCCAGTCTCCACCATCTGGGAAATCTCTCTCACTTTGTTCATTTTGTAGCAAAACAAGGGGAAAGAGGAAGGGAAAAAAACAAAAGAAATAACAAAGCATGAGGTCAAAAGGTTTTAGCAGGCCAGTGGCAGGAGTCAAAGGTTAACACCAGACTGCATCCTGTCAACAAAAAGCTGAGGTAGCCACGTTATCTGCCCATCAAAAAGTTGTGTAGACAGCGTAGGATAACCATCCTCTTGTGTTGCATTATGTAGAAAACTATATCTACTGGGGCAGCTAGGTTGAACTATTCTTCACAATTGTACATTTTGCAAAAAAAAAACAACACATTTAGCAAGAAGTAGGTGAATATGTTATAAAAAAGATATAGATATCAGGCCGTAAATATTCTTAAATGTAGCAGAAAACTGATTTTGACTCTCGATGATTGCCGATGTGTTGAAGATCACAGACATGTTTTTTTCCCCATTCTTTATTTTTTTATCTATTTGCAGAAATGGAATATATTACCATATTCTCAGTAGTGTTTACTCACATGAAACATTTCCGTTCGCTTAGAATGAGCCCTTCATATCTACACAGGGAGTGGGTCCTCTTCCAGTCCAACATGTCACTCAGAACAGACAAATCGAACTCAGGCTCAACAGAGCGTCTTTTTCGTTAGCCGAAGGCCTCCGTAGTTCTCCAACAGGCTTGAAAAGGGAAGTGTGAGCAGAGGGGAATTCTGTTTATTGCTAACAGGAACCTCACTACTAGATGCCACTAAATCCTATACAGGACGCTCTTTTAAGAGTGCACAGGGTTGACACTTGAAATTTCCCTTAAATTCCCTTAAAAAAGACATATTCATATCCTTCACACATGGAGCTTTAAATGGCTTGAATGTATCCGTAAGTAGATCCGCCTTCCTTTTATCTCACTCATGAAAAATAACATATGGATTAGGTCATTTATTGCGTGCGGCTTGAAAGTTTTACGACTTTTTTCTCATGCGGTGTCGTTGAGGAAGTCTCTGGGGAATTACCAGAAGTTTTCAGAGGAAGAAATGCACGACTAGCAAATCAGGGGACGAGCCATTTACACACGACCTGACAGAAAATAAATCAGTGCCAATTGGTGCGAAAGGAGAGAATGGCAGAGATAGACGTACCACAAGAGGGCTCTGTGTCCGTCATACAGGACACACACAAAAGTCTCTCGACAATGCGGAAGCTTTTCTCATCAAACACGTGTAATGCCAGCTGAACAAAAGGCCCGACTAATCAAGTCGGAGGTAGGTGTCCCTGTGTGTACGGTCTGATACAGGCCTGCTAATAGAGTGCCAGGAATCAGTGGATTAACATGACAAAGACCTCCTCTGATCCTCAAAGAAAGACCAGATAGGAAAGTAGTAATCCAACAGCTCACATGAAACCAGGCTGTGTTTCCATAGAGATGTTACATTTGTGTTATCCATGTCTCACACATTTTAGGTTCACAGTGAAGGAGGGCAGATTGCAGTTGACTAGGTACAAAAAAATGACCTTCCATTTTTTTTTTTTTTTTTTTTTTACTTTATCTCTGTCATATCTTTTATCAACATAAATACAATTGTGGCAGTGTTAACCAAGTGGTTAATGTTATACGTGTGTTCCTTGGCCAGTAATCTCTCCATCAAATATGTAAATTCAGAACATATGAAGGCAAGTGAAACATGAAGCAGCAATACAAAGGATTACATGCTCAATACATTTTATATTTTGCTATTTTTCTAATGTGAAGCTTAAAATATGGAAGGGAGGTTCCTCAGTACACACACAGGAATCTAAAAGTGATTAAAGTACACCTGTTCAACAATTAAGTGACATAACTTTGAAAACATTACCTCCTTATTAGTATTTGATTATGTAAACACGTATAGAAAATGTTCCTCAGAGAAGTTGACTTTTGACACATGGCCTCAATATAGTCTCGGACATTGTATGACGGACACAGCGTGCACTTCTGTGATATTGGCTGCTCATCATCTAACAAAGTCTCCATATCTGTGCGACACTGGATCTCAGCATTTCGGAATTAGAGGCAAAACGGTCAGCCTTGTTAAAAGCGATGACAAGCTAAAAGAGCAATAGAGGAGCATAGGGGTAAAAAGTGAGCGAGAGGGCAAAAGCAAGAGACGACAGAAAGCGAGGCTGAGGTCTGTTTTTATTGGACCGTTTCTGGAAGCAACAAATGTTCCCTTAACTTTACAGGGGAAAATTCTCCCACAAAGATTTTTACAGACTTTAGCACAGAATTAGAAGAGAGGGGAACAAAAGTGACTTGAGGAGAAGGAGATAAAGAAGGAAAAGGAGGAAAAGAGAGACGAGGAGAAGGAGGTATAGAAAGAAAGAAAGAAAAAAAAGGGGGACCGGAGAGGTGAGAAGGAAAAGGAGGAGAAAGACCAGAGATGACCTCTAACCCTTGTAAGAGTTGGCGTTTGTAGAGCCCCGTCCACAGGCCATTTATCCGGTACACTTGCGAAAGCTGACAGAGAGTGTTTTATAGATATGTCATGGAAATTAGCAGTAGTCCGACGTATGACTCTCCGAGCTCTGATTTGTTACCATAACAATGGACTCATTTGGCTAAACATGTCATCGTGCAAAGCTTTCCACGTTGTGCAGCTGGGTGGCCTGCAGACGACAGAGGCCACCTTGCAGTTGGATGGTCAGTGCTTCCCCCTCAGGAGCATTTCACAACATTTTCACATGAAAGATTTCTCTTCTCCCTAGACACACATACCCGTTCCCACCTGACTCCACATAAAAGGTCAGGGGTCAAGTGTGTTTCTCTACAGTCTCCCTCCCCCCTTCTCCTTTCAGCCCGTCCCTCGTTCCTCCAATGGTCGAGTTCCCCAGGGGACAGGTGTGTCGCTCCCCCCATTCCACTCTATCCACCCCCCTCTCCGGTGGCAAGGGACAGGTGTGGGGTGTTCTGGCCTTGCAGTGACCTCCTTACCTGGGGGTAGTCGATGGTCTCCTCCTCCTCCTCCTCCTCCTCCTCCTCCTGCTGCCATTCTTTTCTTCCTGCACCTATAGGGCCGCCTCCCACCTGCTCCAATCCCACCTGCTTCTGAGTAAGTTTGGATCTGGATGTGGAAGGGGGTAAACAAGGGAGGGGGGGATGATTAGGATAAAAGATCCAGAATTACAAAGATTGAGTGGGGGGGGGTTGGGAGACAGGACAAATGCAAAGGAGTCAAACATCTCCCAGAGTGAATGTACCGAGTGTGTGAGAGAATAACAGAGCAAAGAGTCAGAGAGAGTGAGACAGACATGTGATACGCCGAAGCCCACCAGTTTTCTTTGTTCTTCCCCTCCAGCAACTGACAGACAGGACAATAGCACCTGGCACTGCTCCTTCCCTCTCCATCGCTCCTCCCCTCCTTTTCTCTCTGCATTCTCCTCATCTCTCGCTCCCCGGCTCCATTCATCTCCGTGTCGCTCCCCCTCCACACGACGTTTTTTGAATAAAGGCAACAAAACCTCGTAATCATGTGTTTTGGTAATTATGTGCTGGTATGACTCTCAACGCGAGTTTCCACTCTTATCTAGGGGCCTCGGGCGAACACAGGGCCTAACTGTGTACCATGGGGGAGGGGGGGGGGGGGGGGGGGGGGGCAGCTTGTGGAGCATTGTGACTGCACGGTGGAAGGGGGGGCATGAGAAAAAGATTTCTTTCTAAAGCTAACCAACAAACAGTTACATCTAAACCCACCAGCCAGGTAACCCATGTGTGAAAATGAGTTAATTCTATATTGTTGATTGTTGCCTTCACTCAGCTTTTGCCATCACCTTGTTTGCCGTTTAACTTCCGAATGGGTTTGAGAAAAACATCTGCGACAGCGTCATTTGTCTGTATTTATCAACTCCTGAGTAATGAATTCTCTTCTGGGTTAATTGTTGCCGTTCAAATTAGGGATGCAACTAACAATCATTTGAAACAATCGGCTGATTAGTTACGTGATTAACAATTTATTGTTTAGTCTATGAAATGTAAAAGAAAAGTGAAACATGCCCATTGCATTTGAGCCAAAATGAAATCAAAGACCTGGCTGAAGTGTCAGACATGGATGGACAATGTATAGCACAGTTACAAAAGTACAGTTTATATTACATATTCAGAAGCACTTTTTTTCTGTTTCTCTTTTCTCTTCCTCTCTGTTTTTTTTTCTTGTTCTCTCTCTGAACTCTTCACCCCGTGGTTGCACTTCTGACTCTGTCTCTGCTTTGCTTCCCAACGCAGAGCACACAAAGATCCATTCACACACTCATACACCTGCCCTGTATTCAAACACACACCCGCACATACAAGCGTGTAGCAGAAGTCTGCTGTTGCGTTGCCTTAAGCGAGCTCAGAGAGACCTTAAGGCGTGTTACAGTCATTTAAATATGTCAGCTAGTGAAATGTGTGTTATTGAAATACGACATGTGTTATAAAAACAAGATATACTGTATAGCAGGCTGGAAAGAAACGCTTTAACAACCGAGCGGGGAATATTGTGTAGGGAGTGGAAAGCAAGGTATGGAAGGGCCCCTTTCCACACTAAAACTCCTGAGACCTATCCATTGTCCAGCCAACATCCTCTTTGTGTGTGTGTGTGTGTGTGTGTGTGTGTGTGTGTGTGTGTGTGAGTGTGTGTTTCAGCAGGATGTCCCCGACATCTCTGAAAAGCTACTTTACCTCCCTCCACACCCTGCACACCCAATTCCCAATTCCTGTGCATTGTTTCCTACAGAGAAGCAAGAGGGAAGAAGTTCATGTGTGTGTGTGTGTGTGTGTATATGTGATTGTGTGTGTGTGTATGTGTATATGTGATTGTGTGTGTGTGTGTGTGTGTGTGTGTGTGTGTCTGTCTGTTTCAGCATAAGTGAGAGACAGAAACAAAGCAAGGTAGTAAATAGCTGTGCATATAAAAGGAAACCGAGAATGAGTGCACATGGGAGACATTATTGTGCAGCAGAATGGGAGAGTTTTTCTTAGGCAGGGAGTCAGATGGGCAGACAGAAGGGGGGAGTCGGCCAGAGATGACAAAGGGTCTGAAAGGAGGAGAGGAGAGATGGAGGGATAATGGATGATAATGTGAGAAACAGGAGAGGAGCCAGTGAAAGAGATTATCTGATCTGACTGCTCTCCATACAGCAAAGACACAGTGACACAGAAACACACACAGGCCAAACAGGAGAAGAGAGAGAAAACGCTCACAGCCCTTCTGGTCTTTTCTTTCCCTTTGTCCTACAACACTTTGCCTTGCTTTACATTGTTGCTAAATTACAGCACAGAACATTTCAGCCAATCCCTTGTCAGCATGTTGTCAGTGACACCAGTACATGTACATTATCCTAATTTCCATGGTATGAACTACATTCCTCAAATTTGGGACTGACAATGTTTTGGAGCCTGTCTTGGGAAATTAAGTCAGTCCACAACCCATCCAAGATTGTGAAATATCCAAATTTAGTCAAACAAACAGCCAACCCTAGCAAGACGCCAACACAATATTCTAATCAGTCGCAAAGAAATAGGTCACCGCTGCAGATGCCCAAGGATAGGAAGGATAAAATCTCAATCTCCAACACAAGCTTATTTGACTTCACCGAGCACTGCACCCAGCTACCTCAACAGTAACCATACTATTTGGTCAGCAGACACACGAAAAGAATGAAGCCAACCACAGGGTCTGCTGTGTACAACTGCGAGCCCCAGAGAACTTTCAACCCACCATTATTTAAAGATACAATCTAAAAAATGGTGAATAGTGCCACAGTCCAACAATCAAGCTCAAAGCAAAGTAGGTGTTTGGCAGCAAACCCTGCTGATCCCAATACGACATTTCCTTAAAGGAATAGTTTGATATTTTGGGAATATTGCTTATTCGCTAGCCAGCAACACATGGCTGAGGCTACCAAATAAGGTGCCACCTGAAGTGTAAAAATGACACGAGTGATGGAAAAGTGGATTATTTCTTGACTGGGAACAGCCAGGCTACCAGTGGAGTTCAGGAAGTTACTGGTTTCAGCATGAGAGTGTGAGTGACGTGTACTCATTTTTCGCATCTAACTCTTGGCATGAAAACAAATAAGCACATTTCCCAAAATGTCAAACTATTCCTTTAAAGCTCTTGGTCTATGTTCACCAGCAACCTGCACCGACAACCCAGCTTAAGATCGGGGTTGGACTCACATGTAAAGAGATTGCTCTGTAAAAAAAAAAAAAAAAAAAAAAAAGGAACTATCCTAATAAATGACCCTACAACCATAAAACGTCCATGTCTTGTGCGAATGGGGCTTACTATGGTGACATCCTGGGTCATAATATTTGGAGAACGAAGAGGCCCGTGTTGGGGAGTAGAAGATCCAGCCCTTCTCTCCAGAGATGCAAAAACACAGACTGAAGGAAAAGAATCACACACACATTGCACAAGCGACAACCTTTTAATGTAGCTGAAGTCTGTCTGCTCGGTCTGGTTCTGTGGGATTCTGGGAGCTTGCCCAACTATTTGTCTGCTTGACTGTGTTTTGACTGACTGCATATGCATACTTCAGTTCAGTGTATTGGGTTACAAATGAATCATTACTTTGAACTTTGAATCTCGAGGCTGAGTTGAGATCGTAACATCTCACACATGGCACTAACTAACCAATTAAATAGTCGCGAGTCCCTTATTCTGGTTGTTTAAGATTATAGGAGTAACAAGATTCTGTGGACCGAGTTGACCTGGGAATTGTTGTTTTTTTGGGAAACATGCCTCGGAGGCAGAGGGGGCAGAGGTTGGCTAAAATAGGGACATACCATCGTAATTTGACCATGAGAAAATGTTCCATGTGTGTTACAGTGTGCACTGTTTGCTGAGCGCATTTGTGTGTGTGCGAATTAGAGTGTAGACACGTGTGTGCACTATGTTCAAGTATGTGCATCTGTGCATGTGTGTGGGCTATGTGTGTCTGTGCTTAATCCATAGACAATGAGGGATGTGTATGATATTTCTCGGGCTTTAGCCTTGATGACAGAAGTGCTTTTCCATTAAACTCCCCTGCCCCTTTGTCTCTCTTCTTTCTTTTCTTCCTTCTCTCTCTCTCTCTCTCTCTCTCTCTCTCTCTCTCTCTCTCTCTCT
>CALSBV010010348.1:6416964-6429080 GCA_943590825.1 Bovichtus diacanthus | reverse complement strand
CTCTCTCTCTCTCTCTCTCTCTCTCTCTCTCTCTCTCTCTCTCTCTCCTCTACATTTTTCTCTATATTTTTAGGACCTTGGTCCCTTCGTACTACCTGCCCTCACACTATACCCATCTGATTTCACTCTCCCGTCTCCGCTTCTCGTCCGCCTCGCTCGCTGTACGTTTTCAGGCCTTGTATGTGCTGACAGCCCCAATGAGGTGGTCCACTGGCAGACATCTGAAAAATGTACCTGTGCAATTACTACCACTCATACGTAGACTCAGAAACACAGAGCAATGGAGAAGAGAAAAAAATAATTCAAATTCCTACCATGGAGAAACACGTATTTAGAGTTTCAACACTTAACACTTAACAGACCCGGCACAGACAGTGTGACATACACCTAAACTTATCAAAACATTACACACACGAACATCCACGAGTAAGGGTTACACACGTTCAGTAGGACGATGATTGACTGTTTTTTGGTGTGTTTGGCTGTGATGCAACAAGCCAGAAAAAAAAAAATCTAAACTGACTGCATATGATTTGCATTTTCCGTTATTATATTTACCCATTGCACACAGACTGCTGCTTGTACGCTGTTATATTATCTGCCTATGCGTGCAACAGTGTGTTTTTTGTCTGTCATGACAATAATGTCCAGCCTTTAAGCGATTTTCTCCTTGGAGGGTTTGTAGAGTCAATTGTCACAAAACAAGGGGAAAGATGGCATCCCAGAGGAAATGTACTGTAAGTGTGTGCGTGCATGTTATGTCTGTGTGTGAGAGGGAATGGGAGTGAAACAGAGACAGAGGATATCATACACAGCCTTTCAGGATGTGCCATTGTCTGTCAGGAAGGTTTATATTGTCAACCGTGCCAAAATAACAGAATAGGGGACATCCCAACGGAAGTGTGTGGGTGTGTCTGTGTGTCTGTCTGTGAGTGTGTGCGTGTGTGTGTGTGTGTGTGTGTGTAGGCAGCATATTGTGACAGTAAACTCTCATGCTTGTATAGCCTATACCTACAAGCAACTCTTAGAACATTTGATGTAGGACTGACCTGGAAAAGATTGAATATGAATATGAATGAAGATTGCAAATCTAGCACATCATATCTAACAGTAGATATGTACCAGGCTATATTGGAATTGGATCAGTACGCTTGAGTTGGGTCAGTGGCTCCACTAACTAGGTCGAAGTGCTGTAAAGTTGTGCATATGTTTTGGAGTTCGAGTTAAACTTTGAGGTGACTCGCATTTGTACTGTTGACTTGTCTCGACAGAGAGTCCAAACAGAGGAAGCATTCGTACATTATAAAATGATAAGACATCTTTTACAACGGTGTTGTCTTTTGTACTGTACCATCAACCTAGCTAAATGCCTAGTTGAAACTACACGACTTTAGCACAGATTTTTCCACAGGCCAGAAGTTTTTTTAAGCTCCCCGACAAAAACCCCATCAGAGGCAAATCGGTGTTGACTTTGCGCTTGCAAATTGCCGCTTGAGCACTGTGTGTAAATTGTTCAAAGATGTCACCCAGTTACCAAGCAGGCTAAATATCTGGACCAGGAAATATCTGCGGATTGCTTGAACAAAAGTCACCATGTCTTAAATATGCACAGATCACTAGTTGTTGACATCGTTTAACTTTAACCCTAACCCAGACTTCAGTTCTAACGTTCTCAGCTGATACTTTCCATTTGTGCCGTCTTTTAAATTCATCAGATCATTTTAGCTCCGAAATGTTACAACTTCAAGAGGTCCCCACACAGTTTGCTGCAGAGCTCTCAGATTAAAACACTTGCTTTCAGCCACAGTGAAAGTGAGCCCTATGGAGCCACAGAAAACATCGTTAGAGCTTTGAGGTATGCAGGAGCCCTCCACCCATGACAATAGGACCAGAGGAGCAGCGAGCTGTTTTAATTGCCTGAAGCACTCCGTCCGTGCTCTGAACCTTTAGACTGCCATATCCACCATTTCACTCCACACTCTTATTCACTCTCTCGTTCACTCTGTGCCTCTCCCTTTCTTTAACTCCCCCCTCTTCTTTCTTTCCTTCTCCCTCTCTCTTAACTAGCTCTCTAATTCTTTGGCTTTTAGGTCTTTATTCCATTCAGCCTCTCCTGTGAAACCACCTAACTAATTCATCTCCAGACAAATTGCCAATCAGCTGCGGACAAAGAGAAGAGGAGAAAAGAGACTGGTCCTCAATAGAGCCGATCGCTGTTTTACTAAACGTTCCTTCAGAGGAGGAGGGGAGGGGGAGAGTGCCTTTAAATGTGTGTGTTTGTCTGTGTGTCCGTGGGGTGTGTATAATTTTGGTTTGTGGGGGGATTTGTGAGTGTCAGTGGGGGTGTATGTATGTGTGTGTCTGTGTTCATTAAGGCGGTGTGTGTCCTCATCACCCCTCCTGCCAGGGTTCACCACTTTCTGTATGCGGAGGTTAACGACCTTGCCGTCCAATCACATTCTCCTGTCAGGGCCCTGTCGCCAACAGCAACAGGTGGTCTGGCCAATTGGTATCCTGCAGAGCGGAAAAGTAGGGGGAGAAAGAGATGAGAGGATGAAGGATGGAGAAGGAGTGAATGGAACAGACTGGATCATGAGAGCGTAGTTTCCCCCAAAAAAATTACTCTTAAATTACTTTTATGTACTGGCTTGTCGTCCAGGTTCTTCAACTCGGACCATAGATCCAGATGACGTTCTTTGTTAGGCTCATTAAGTAAATCCAGTACTCAACACCGACGTGGCTCCACCTGCAGCTGACACACAGCCCCTCTTGTGCCTGTTCTTTTAAGAAAACCCACCTGATGTGAAAAGCGGAGTGACAGCAGTTTGTTTTTGTTTCAATGCCACAGCTATCCCTTCACAGGTTCGCTCGCGATAAATGACAGGCCAAAAATTGGCATGGAGTCCCACACCGTTTATACTGATCTGACTTGAAATGCCAAGACTGCACCCAAAGCAAGAATGAGTCCTGCTAACCTGAGGCAATTCTCAAACCAGATTTCCCAAATTCCACATCCCCAAACCTTCCCCATATCTGGCAGGCATATACGAGCCAAAGCTGGCTCACATTTCCTCCTCTGGTGCCAGAATACAGTCAAGTGCCCCAACGCTCCTCAGCCATAATCAGCCTGACTCAGATGGCAACCTGTGGAGCAACGGTTGCCCAATTATAATCCTGTCGAGCTGTCATATGACTCAGTCACTCCCATAACAAAAGGACAAATTAACTGCTATAAACTGAATGTAAGCATGTAGTTCATTAATGTTATAAATTATTCTCAAATGCCTTGAGTTATGAATAATTCAATTCTGCGTTGATTAGAGAGGGCATGCATAGGTATGTGAGAACAGGCCGCCGGTGTCATTTAGGATGTTATGTATCTGCGCGTCTTTGTGACATAACATACTGTAGATTTCTGCATGTTGAATGAACAAATATATTCTCCAGAATAATAATAATAATAAGAAGAAGAAGCTCAGGAGTGGATAAACAGTGCACTTAAGTACATAGGCTTCAGAATACCAAACAATAATCTAGGTCTTATTCCAGTTGACACGTACATTTCTGATGGGAAAACATGCTTTGCCTATACACGGCTTATAGAGATGTCAAACAAGTTTTACACAAGAGCGCATGACGAAGACAAGTCTTTAAACAGGGGAAGTCTCTGTAAAAGCAATTGGTCAGGATGAAAAATACGATCATTACTTATAGCTGTAATTCTTTAAACACAACACGTCTGACCAAAGTCTAAACCACAGCTGACTGGAAAAAAAATAAATCCTGCAGAGTCTCAGTATATCACTTTATAAACTTATGTCAGTTTTGTTTTAAACATATATAATGGTAGAGGTCAGATTGCGGAGCAGCTGCATGTCCAAGTGGGTTTTTACAGAAACCAGGATGTTGCAAAGCATCTGATTTCCTGGCTTAAGTTGAATCTCCCAATAACCTGATTCCTCGTGTGTACACAGCGACTGTCACAGGAAGAACATGGCAGAAAGGATGTCCTAAAGGAGGGGGACAGGAGAGGAAAGGGTGGCGCAGCGACAAGTTTAATAACTCTAGTGTGTCTGTTAATGATCACAGTGATCCCTCTCTCTCCTACTCTCTTTCTTGTCCTCCCTCCCTCAAACTCCCTTTCTCTTTAGCCACTAATTAAGCTGCTAACAGACTCATAAAAAGAAGAAGGGAAGACAAAAGAGGAGGGAGAAAGGCGGCATTAGTCTAGGCTGAGTGCCCCTGTCTCGTTAGATAGAGAGGGAGACCGAGAGTGAGTGAGACTCCAGCCTCTGTTTGATCATTAACTCAGTTAGCCAGACGTGGCTGTAAAAGCTGTCACCCCTCCTCTCTTTCCCGTGTACACACTCACAATTATTGAGCCCTGTCATACCCAGTCCTTATTTGTTTTGCCAGTCAACTTGTCTGTCTTCTTAAACAGTGACCCTAAAGTTTACAATTCATATCAGCTTCTGGTTTCTGTTCACACACACACATAAAAACATAAAAACACCACCCCACCCCCTCCCTCTATACTGACTCTATAGGAGAACGCAGGGTAGGGTATCACTGCTATGCATTTAGCGTTGTATTTATTACAACAGACTGTCCAACGGGGAGGCGAGGTGGTCCTTTACATGGTTGTGCATTACACACACACTACCACACGAACCAGGTGACAGAAACCAGATTGTAGAGAGAGAGAGAGGGAGAGAGGGAGGGGGGGAGGAGGGGAGTGAAAAAATAAGATTAGGCAGATGAAGCAGAAAATGATTCGAAAGGAAAGAAAAACATAATAGCAATAATAGCTAGTGGTAAAGGTGAGGAAAGACAGTGGTGGAAAGGGTTGGAAAACAGAGAGTAAAATAAGGCCTAGAGAGCAGAGGAATTCAGCCATTCAGATTTTAACCAGCTTTTCCAGATATTGAATACAGTATATCACCCAAAACAGAGGGAAATGAGGGCGGAAAGGGGGCAGAAAAGCAAAAGGTACACCCGGAGTAAGAGATATAGAGGAAGGAAAGAGGGATTTCAGCCTGTTTCCCAAATGTGATTAAATGTAGGAAACCAGGCAGACTGAACGTAGACCCCAGAGCTCCTGCTCTCACCATTACCCCCCCACTAACTGTGTGTAGGTTTGTCTATATGGGACAAAATACTCTCAGAGGAGCCATATATTGCTCTCTTTCCCCAAAGCCCTTTCATATATCCCATTGTTACAACCCAATCCAAATTAGATAAATACTAACATATGCTTTTTCTATTATCTTCAAATACTGTAGTTGGTTCTACATTTGCAAACTGAAAAATGAGTTGGGAGTTTTTTTTCCAGTGTAACGGTCGACTTTGTAGACATTGTTGAACACAACTGTAGAGGATGGTATTTAAGGGGGGAAAGAAACATACAGGAGGGGGGGGGGGGCAGAGATATCCTGACTTATATTTGCATGTATGGACCAACAAGACCCTTCATTCCCCATAATGCAACTAGTAGCATATTTTTGTTGGACACTCCATGTTGTGTAAAACTACACAAACTACACACCCCCAGTTTGAATCACAGGCTCTCTGTTATAAGTGAATAGCCTCCAACCCCAAGCCAAGATAACCCTGATGACATCAGTTGGGTTATTTTTTTCAGACTGGACAAAGCTCCCTTCAGAGCCCCAGAGGACATTATACTGTTTTCACAGGCTGAATAGTACTAACCATGACAAGTAAACTGACCTTTAGGTGAAAAATCAGCGGAATAAAAGGTTGTTGCGGTATGAAAGTAGGTCAAAGTTCAAGGGGAATTTATTGTCATTGTACCACACAGGATTGAGCAAGAAAATGAAGTTGTAGTCCCTTGATGCTAGTTGGTCTTAGAATAGATTGTGTCTTCATGCTGGTCCGGGTAAGGATAGATGGAAGAATTGAAAGAAGATGGAATGAAACAAATGAGTGCATCAAAGAACAGGATTAATTATATATATATATATATATATATTATATAGCCCAAACCCTTCTCGTCACCAGTAACAATGAACCAGTCGGAACCTTTTCTCTCCGACAATATTAGTGTTTAACACTCAGTTTCTCTCTTTTGGTACCAGTCCTTCTCTAATTCTATCTTTTTTTTTCTTCTTGCATCTCATTCTCACGGTCTGTCTGAAGCAGGTTCGACCTGTTCGTTTTTTAAGCTTCACTGAGCAACAACAACATTATTATCAGAACTTGTTGCTTAATTCAGTGAGTTTCTGTTCCCATTTGCATTTGTTCCATATTTGAAAGTTGATCTTTACATAGTCATTTTCTTTGATGGATTATTCATATATTCATATATGTTTAAAGGTGAGAAAAGAGCCAGGACTTGAACTCCTCTCTCTACCTATCTTTCTACACTCTTAACAAGTCTTTCTGTCATTTCTCACGTGAATAGATCAACACTATGAAAGACTTCCAGAAGAGACTGTCTGCAAATGTGACCTGTTATCACTATATTTAAACGGAGATCAAAAGCGTATATTGTCCAGCACCGTTTTGGTTTTTGGGGAGGAGACACAAGACCTTAAATGGACATTTAGTCCGTCATCAATGTGTTTTGTCTGTCTTCGTTTTAGCAGCTCTGGCCAAGAGTAAATCTCACCTCGATCACAATTTGTACTCACAAAAACACACAAAAACACACACACACACACTCACACACACACACACATACACACAGACACACACAGACACACACACACACCCTGACATAAACACACTAACACACTTACATCTATAACTATTATTCACAAAATGTCCAAACAAACATTCCTCACACTGAGTGGGTCTGAACCAGGATCGACATTGAGTGAGTGAGTGTGTGTGTGTGTGTGTGTGTGTGGGTGTGTGTGGGTGGGTGTTTGAGCTGGTGCCAGGTTTAATGCTATGAAAGCACATATATGGTATGTGCACCACCGCCATGATAAAGCTGCCAAAAATATCTACATTTTATGCGAGAACCATAAAACGTTGCCATACCGCCAATGTTTAACAAGTGTCACTCAGATTCCAGCCTTTATAAACAGTTAATAAAAGTTATAAATCTTGATACTGACTTCTCTCCCTCCCTCCTTCCCTCTCTCCCTCCCTCCCTCCTTCCCTCGCTCCCTCTCACTCACTCACTCACTCACTCATTTATAAAAATGAAACTCACATACACATATTTTTTCTTGGCAAAAGTACAAATCATGTGATGTTTATTAGCTGGTTTATGAAGAAGTGTGACAACAGTGAATGAGACTAGAGGGGGTTTTCCTGAGACTTTGTCCAATCAGGACGCCGGAAGCCGAACCCTTCCGTTTAAACACACACACATTTATGCACACATACACACACCAGGGAAATAAGCAGAGCTGAAGCCGTGTGATTCTCCTAATCTTTCCTACATCAAGTCCTCTGTGCCTGGCTCTGCATGACCACATGCTCACACACACATGCTCGCAAACACCGACACACGTGCACACACAAACATCAACATAATATTCAGCGCATTCCTACATTCAGTCACACATTTCTGTAGCCTAGCTTTATTCATTTTGTCTGCTATAACATATGTGACACGCAGGTAAAATGGTGATTATTTAGCTTTTTTGTAGTGTTTGTATTAGGCAGGCACATTCTCATAAAAACGTGAATGCGCCAACATGTGTTTTGGTGTCCATACGTAAATGCGTATATGCGCGCATGAGAGCGTATGCGTTTATGTGTGCATGTGCGTGTTGGGGGAAATGGGCTAATTTGTCTGTGTATCCTGACCATGTTCATACGCGCTGCTGCCGCTGCTTTAATGAGGAACACATTTGGGCTGATATTACTTCCACATGTCGTGGAGACGGGAGGGGGGCTAGAATACAAACAGTGCTTATTCAGCACACACATGGACACACACTAACACTAGGCTTTTTATTGTACTCCATCTCCATCTCCATCTATACTTGTTGAGGAAGTTACGGGGTTAATTGGAAGGCTGCAGCAACACTATAACAAGAAGAAAAATTTAATATATAATCCAGCTGTACAGCCCTCAGTGCAAACTGATATATAACATAATAAATCTTTTAAACAATGGATACACAGTCGGTAACATTGACAATATTATTGAGAATTACCTCTTTTAATCAGCATCTATCATCATGCATGTTCACTGCAATGTTCAGACCAGCTTACTCGTCAGACGAAATGCTTGGAGCTCAAAGAGCTCAAACTGTTGCGGTTTACTGAAGTCCATTTTGTGCTAAATGTGCTCTGAAATGCGATTCCGAGACAGGTATTTCTCTTGGCCTCCATGCAGATTCTGCCTTCTTCAGCTATGGCTTTAATCCTACTAGTACTGCCTGGGAGGAACATACCATGGCAAAAATACCCCATTTGTTGCACATCACGTCTAGAAGATCAATGTTATACCTTACCAGCCAACCCTATCGCCAGACAAGAATGTTGATTTTGGGTGATTCTGCAAAAACGCTGGATTATATGTTCACGGCAACTTTGTATACATCGAGGAGTGGCAACTACAGTGTAGCCAAGGATATAGCAAGATTATGGTAATATAAAAAGGTTAAGTTGGAGGTACTGCCTGTCCATACATCACCCTATAAAGGGCACATTACTTTGTGCACTGTCTGAGCATTGGCATTGGACCTCATTTGTGAGATGCAGAGTTGTTCAATATTAACGTAATTCCCTGGGATATTAGCAGGCACAACAAAAAGAGTCTGGATGAATTCTAAAATTGGAAAAGAGACATTTTGAAATCGACAGCAGCCCATTCATTCATAATCAGGTACATTTTTTAAAATAATCTAAAACCAGATCAATTAAGACAATAAATCACAAAGGACAAATTGAGGCTAAGTTTAGTATGTTTGGGTGTAGAGGTTTTGGAAGTCACTTGGTGTGTGATGTCATTTGACAAATGATAAAGACCTCTCAGTTTGACACACACATAATGGATGGATCTGATCTGCTGACAAATCATTCATTGTCAAAGAGGAATGACAGAGTGAGGCAAAGCGGACGAGAAAGAGGGATGAGGTTGTGAGGGAAAGAAAGGAGGGAGGATTTGAAAAAGGAGAAGGGAAAGAGAGAGGAAGAAAAGAAGAGAGAGAGGAAGTCAGAAGGACGAAAGAAAATCAGAGAAGCTGACAGGGATAGAAAAAATAAAAAAAAGACTCTAGGGTTTTTTTTTTGTTATCGGAGGGAATGCAGAGAATTGAACGTCTGGACATGTGAAAAAGTGCAGGCCTACACCCCGAGCCATTTCACTTCCCCTGGAGGAGATATGGAAACAGGGGGAGGAGAAAAAATAAGTAGGGCGGAAAGGAGAGCCAAGGGTAATGTGGGATAAAAGATATGTCGATTAACTCTTACAGCGAAGACGGAGAATAAAATAAGAGGTGAATCAAATGGGAGACTGGAGAGTATGAGGAAAGGGCGGAAGGCGAGAGAGTTCGGAGTGTATCAAGCAGTGAAGACGACAAGATGGAGGGGGGAGGTGGAGGAAAGGAGAGGAGAAAATGAAGGAGAAGAGGAGGAGGAGGGGGTCATTAAAGAGTTCTAATGACCTGCTGATTGACGAGGGGCCCAAACTCTGACCCCAAATTACTACAGAGCCTGAGAACCAGTCCTCTGTTCTGCGAGTGTGTGTGTGTGTGTGTGTGTGTGTGTGTGTGGGGGGGGTGAAATGAGCAATTTCTACCCACACTCAAACTTCTGACACACTCCATAAAATATTCACAGACACACACACATTTTAATTGCATGGCACAATTTAAATCCACCGATTGCAACATGATTCAAATATCCATTCTTCAACGCTTACGGGTGGAGAAACAGGCCACACCGCCAGGCGACCTGTCGTAGCTGACGTGGAACTAAAGTAAATAGGACTAAACTTTTTTGCTGAGCCTGTAAATCCCAACAGCCGGTTTGTAAGCAAAAAAAAATGAATCACTAATCTACATTCATATCCTAGCGCACAGAGATGTGTAACCAGGGTAATGAGGGTTATTAGAAGAAGTGAACTTCCCATGAACAGGTAAGAAACAAAGCCCATCTCTAATAAGTGTATAGGTGTTTCTAGACTCGGCTACTAATTACAGCAGCTGTACTGAAAATTCTTATATTAACGATGGATCTTTTCCGCTTGTGGTGACGACCCCACAAATCAAGCATCACCTAGCTGTTGTCAGAGAAAAAGCTCTGATGAACCCACTGTTTTCAATTAACTAGCTCGTGACGAAGGTGAAGCATTTAGTAGCTAAAGAGCCGTACGTCCCTCTAGAGTTGGTGGAGACCAAAAAACAGAACGAAAATGAATATTGGGCCTACAGTACATTCATTAGGTGGACACAAATATGATGTCAGTGTAAACTGTTTGCTAACGTAGTCGCTTCTTTCGTATCACCATCGAAGGGTTGCTCTGTTTACAGCTTGTTTCTGGTTCCCCCCCGAAAAAAAAACGGTTATTTTGTAACGAGGCTTGTTAAAAGGCTGATCGTACTGTAGTAACCATGCATATGTATATCGATAGCGTCCCAAGAATATTCAAGCTCTCCTGACTTAACATGGACACATACAACAGACGGGATGTTTGTTAAATCAGAAGCAGGAAGTGCATCGTAGCTGTAGACACACACAGATGGACAAAAATACATAAATCGGCATAATTCACATCTGTTTGTACCTCTTATTCATCAGAATGACATGTTTTCTCATGAATAAAAAAAAGCTCTCTTTCTCACACACACACACACACACACACACACACACACACACACACACAGAGAGGCAGACATAAGATACAGAAGCAGCCAAACATTTGTAGCCAAATGAAGACCAGATGAAGCAGCCATGAGATACTGAGGAAACACATGTTCATATAAACACACACACACACTGACATAAACACACTAACACACACTGATATAAACACACTAACGCACACACACACACACCTTAATCCTGTGCCCATGCTTCATCGAGAGCTGTATCACCATTTTTCTATAACCGCCCGTCCTCCTCTCACACAGCAGGAGCAGCAGCACTGCTCCTTCATTACGGGGCTGCAAAGCGCAGAAATGTGTTTGGGCCTGGTTAACATGCAATAAAACGCTCCGTTTTTTCCACTCACCCCTCCCGTCATCGCTTCTCTTTATGAGTAAACAAACAAAGTTTTTCTTGTTGACACATACAACTCACACTCACACTCTTTAATAAATGCCACACACCTTCGCAGAATGACAGGAGCATCGAAGGATTTCCGGACGTAAGATAAATGGGGTTGTTTTTGGTTTGTATTTGAAAACGATGTTAAGAACAATCAATAATACAAGAATCAGGACAAATGGATCTATAAAAAACATAATGTCTGTATTACGTTGAGGGACTTTCTACCAAGTCGTCTATTACCGGAAAAAATATTGTGAAATTCCCTTACTGCAAAAAAAAAAACCTGTTTACTGTAAGCTGTCGATGACACCGTCTTCATGGAGCAGAAAACACACCAAGTGAGAATTCAAAGGAGAAGGAAGGAAAATCCAGTGGAAAAATCATAAAAAATTCAACAGATCTGTTCTTTTACAAAAAAAAAAATAATGATTTAATGATAAACCTTAAATATAAAACAGGATGAAAATAACAGCTAGTGGAGGAAGAGAGAGATAGAGAGACGACGCAGGGGAAAAAACAGTGTCAGTGTGTGTGTGTGTGTGTGTGTGTGTGTGCATGTTTGTGTGTGTGTGTAATTGATAGGAGAATTTGGCCCAAAGCGCAGGATGACCTCATTGCTTGCCTGATTTCTCAGCGTTCACAGTTTTACACAAGCTTAGGATCAGGTTAACATAGAGGGCTAGCAGACACACACACACGCAACCTTCACCATTCCACCACATCTTTCAACTGCTTAAGAAAGCTATTTTCCGAAGCTCAGATGAACCACAGACTAATTTCAGAGTGCAATTCTGTGCCTGTTGACACATAAACACACACACTTCCACAGCAGAAAAACATACATGCACACAGAAAGTGCAGCAACACGCGGGCCTAAGTGCACCCAGATATCATCTTAAAACAGCTATTACTTGTGGTGT
>CALSBV010010348.1:6406327-6416564 GCA_943590825.1 Bovichtus diacanthus | reverse complement strand
CACACACAGTAGGCTTAGCCCTTGCAGGCTTCAAAGTAATTTGCCGTAGGATAAAATAAAGCTTTACTTTTCATTTTTCAAAGAATTACTGTGTAAGTACTAAAAGTGTGTCATTGTGCTCCGAGAGGGTTTCCATAAGCAGACAAAGGCCGTGTTTGTTAAAACATTTTTTACAGCAAAGCGTAAGACAGAACAAGATCATTTAACCAAAGAACAAACTCACTGTACGGTTACTACAGCATTAGCACTAAAGGATCTCCCCCGGATGCTCCGGAGGAATGAATGTGAGAAGTTATTTAGAAGCTGAACAGCATCAAGAGCGCAGCCAAGGCCAAATACCCTGACTGAAAATGATTTTGTGTATCCGCCGGTGATTTGAATAAGCTCCAAAGTTGTATGTGTTTTTCCTTGGCCCATGATTCACCCTTCAACCAAATTTCCTAAAAATCAGGGCAGTAGTTCTTCTGTAATACTGCTCACAAACAGACAAACAAACCAAACCGAAAACATAACCTCCTTGGTGGAGGTTATGAAGTACATTCAATAACTTGCACACACACATTGTACAAACTATCACACACCAGCCACGAAAGCTTTGAAGTGTTTCCCATAAACCACCACATTCTAAAGTTACTAATCAGTAAAACAAAAGACAAAATACTCTCACAGAAAACTAAGTGCATGTGCTTGTTTACACGCCTGGAAACAAAGATTTTATTTCTCCTAAACCACCCCCTGCCCACCCAAACACACACTCATTGAGAACAGCACTCATGCTTCTGGGTGGCTATTCGCACTGTGCCTTGGCATCTATGGCTTTCTTTCTCTCTCCCGCTAATCACTTCATTATGGATTTTTATGGTTACCAATAGTAGGTGGTACACAGAGCTGCGTTTCTAGAAAACAGGCCTTCGGGTAAATATAAACACCCTTTGAAAGTAATATAATGGTTGGATGGCATTATTTTCATTCCTTGATGCTAAAACATGCTTAAAAAAAAACATTTTACCATTTCGTATACAGCGATTCTTTAGACCACCAAACAACAAGTGTTATAGAGTTCTTAGGAGGTATGACTCCACTGTGCAGAGACAGTGTGGCGCTGTTATCAAAGTCCGAGGGAGGTTGTTGCTTGTTATCTAACCGGCTGGTTTCAGTGGTTTCTTTTAACCGTGACCATGATTCTTCCCAAAACTTAACTAAGTGGTTATTACTCTAATCATGACTTTCACAAAGTAGTCACTTTCGCCCAATCCACATTGTTTACCCAGCCTTAACGAAGAGGTTATTTTTACCCAAAAACCTCATCTGGCACTAACTTTTTTTGTGCCAAAACATAACTTGGATTCAGATTTTACTCACTAAATACAAGAATTAAAATAAAATGTTAATATTCATTAACCTATCCAGCATTGAAAGCTCCACATTGAACAGACGTTAAGTAAGTAGCCTACATTGTGCTGATAATGCCTCTTTCACGCTTCACAAAATTGAATGTGGGACTTTTACTGTGCTCTAATAGTTCTACTATTAACAGTTAATAGTTAATAGTTTTACTTCAGAGAAGAAAGTCTTGAATGCTTTTTCTACCACTGCTAATACCAAGATTCCCAGTTAGAGAAAAGGTGAAAAGAAAGAGGGCGTTTGCCTTGGGCCCCTCAAACCACTGAATCCAATACTGAAAAACTCACTCAAGTCACGGTTACCTGCGATCAGAAACAAATACACTTAACGGATGTATTCATTTCCACATAGGCGTATATTAGTGGCTAGAACATGGATTTTATTAGCGAAGGTATTTTGCTGGCGGTAATGTTATTGGTGGTATAAGTATAAGTGGTATCAAGTCACACATCGGGTAAATTAAGTCTTACTCAGGGGAAAAAAAATGCCGGTGCAAAACATTTTCATTTCTTTCTTTCTTTCTTTCTTTCTTTCTTCGAGAACTCCAGTAAAATACACATACAGTAGCCGACGATTCATTTCCAAATAGGTGTATATATATGTCGCTTGCTTTGACATAACCACCACGGTTGTAAAGTACAGTTTGGATTTAATTAGTGGAGGTGTTTTGCCGGCGTTGACGTTATGAGTTAGTGTGGCAAAAACGGACACAATTAGAGCTGCAATGGCACGGCTCCTGTCTGCTCGTGATCGTTGACTCCAGAGGAGTAAAGCAGAGTTCAGTTAGTACATGCAGCCTCCATATAATGTTAGTTGATAGAGCATCCATGATGTAACATTCGTTATTCAAGAGCCCAGCAGCAAAAGTGAAGTGCAGTTAATGAGCTGCCATGTTGGACTCAGTTTGCAGGTCTAGCTCATCAGGCAACATCATTTGAGCACTGGCTTTGTGCGCTTTTCATATAAAACCCAGGTTATGCAACACTAATTACCAGGATACCAATTTCAGAAATTTCTTTTTAACATTTATTCTCACGCTGTGATTCTAAAAGCAACGCTGAAGTCACTGGTATCTAAGTTAGTGTGCTGACACAGTGGCCTGGAGCTCGGTGTGTAGCAGAAAGAAAGAAAAAAAATCGGGCCACAGTAGCAGCCTTGATAGAGAAAGATTCATGGGAGTAAACCGACACGTATATAAATCAAGACATGGCGTTTCGGATACATTCTAACAATTAACAATACGTTGTTCCATTTAATCAGCTTGTTTTTTGGGTGTGGAGTTCCTTTGGAAGCTTAGCCTATGGCTGGTCTAAGTTATGGGAACCAGGCTAATGGAACACACACATGCGCACACACACACACACACACATACATCTCCCTGTGTCGAGTTGAGGATCGCAGGCCGTCTGCCAAATTGCAGTCAGACAAAATGGCTACAGCCTTGCTAAATACACTGTGGTCTGTGGTAGCAGTAGCACTCAGTAAGACAAACAAACACACCACCCCACAACCACCACCGTGTGTGTGTGTGTGTGTGTGTGTGTACATAACATAACCAAGTCTTTTTATCTCTGTATGTATTCACGCACCTTAGTATTTGTACAGTATTAATGGATAAGCATGTGCCAATGTTTCTGAGCGTGTGCAGAAGTGTGAGTGTGTTCACTCGCAACTATCAGAGCCAAAACTACACTCCTCTGCCAGGATGGAAAGAAAAGAGAAAGAGGAGAGGGAAAATAATAGCTGTTCACAGTTTAAAAAAAACAAACTCTTCCAATAAATTTGCCCCCAATCCCCATCTGCCGCCCCTTTTTTCTTGTTCCGAGCTGCTTTTATGGGTGAAATTAGTCGTCCCCAACCCCCTGACAGCGCAATAAAAAACTCTGCCAGGTACATACACTTATACTAGGCCTTGGAGAGCAGAGAGTGGAGAAGAAAGAGAAAAAACAGAGATGGAGGGAGAAATTGGACCATAGGGAAACAGAGAAAGAATGATAGAAAGAATGGGAATAATAAGAGAACGGTGAGAAATAAGCAAATGTTTGGGGGTGGTATCAGAATTGTGAGAGGTGAAAATGTAAAATGCGCACAGAAAAGCAGAGAGGGAACCAAAGGAGAGTAAAATGGGGAGAAAAAGAGAGAGAGAGAGAGAGAGAGAGAGAGAGAAAGATTGATAGAGTTAAAGTTAAAGAAAGAGGCAATACGTTGTGAGGAGGGAAACAGCACAGAAATGACTTTCACATCTGTGGCCAAAAATCCCCCTGGACATTTTCACACACAAAAGCACGCACACACACAGATTCAGCCTTGGCTGTCTTCTGAGAGTTTTTAAACTGAAAACTGTACATCCTGAAATGCACATAGGGTTGAAAATTGCATTGAAAACTTTTTTTTCCCCACTTGGAAGGAAAAGGAGGGATGTGGAAAAAAAAAAAAAAAAAACATAAATGAAGGGGGGCTGTTGACAGTGGCCAGGAAAACAAGATGACTACTTGCCACTAGTGACTTCATTAGGGTCAAGGATCACACACCCTGAGAAAAATAGCAAGTGGAAAAATAGAAAAAAGTCAGAGAGGGAGGTTCGATGGGAGAAGAATAACTCCTGACTTGTCACTACATTCGGGACACGTGATGCAAAGCGGCCACATAGTAGCTTTAATCTGTCCCTTGGCCTAGATGTCAGCTTGTGGGAAAATTAGTTATCATTAAGTATTAAACAGATCTATTTATTATTGAAATAACCTGGCACACATCTTGACATATGCATCTTCATCATAATAACTTGGTCCCCCAAGTTAACATCGTGTCCTCATCATGCTCTTTTGGGACTGAAGAGCATATTTTTGAAAACAGTTATGCGGCTACCTAAGATGGAAAAAGTATGTTCAAGGCGATAGGTTTGAGGGAGAAATACTAAACCCTTTTTCCAGATTCATGGCAGTATTTTCTAAATCCAAGCGTGAATTATTGGACCCTATTTGCTCACATATTTCACGTCATTCCACTTGAGACACAAGTTCTGTAAATTAGTTCTGTAAATGTTGTCCATCGCTCTAAAACTCCTTTGCACCTGTGTTATGTTCCTGTAAAAAGATAAGGTGTTTGCAATCAATTGCAGGAAACGCCTGTAGGAGTCAACAGCACTATAAACCATGTCTGTGAAAAACGTCTCGTAACACATTCCACAGAGCCTCCTCGCTGTGTCATGCATGGGGAAAGTGGGGGAAATGGAGAGTGATGATGTTTTTACTTTATCACTTATATAAAGTATTGTACCCTGTGTCAAATAAGTGACAGAATAATATGCATCTGTCAAATATGTCGGCACCAGAAGCAGCATACCGAACATTCCTCAGTCAGTTACAATAACACCAAATACTGTAACAAAACCTCCTCGTGTCTTTAATTAATTGTTTAACCATACATTGAGTTTTAAAGAGTATGGTACACATGCAACCCAACGGCGTCACACCCCTGCTGTCTCACGCCATCACCCTGCAGCTCGCAGCACGGCGAAAACCCAGCGCTTTATCTCTGCTGCAGTCAAACAGACAGGGACAAGTGTAATTGTGGCTTGCGGTTTGGCTGAGCATTCAAACAGAAAAGCAGCTTGTCCACATCTCCGTCTGTGTGTCAGCGAGGTCCATTTGTCTTCTAGTCTGAGCATGCGCTTGTGTGTGTGTGTGTGTGTGTGTGCGTGTGTAGAGAAGGATTCAGTGCGCATGTAGATAACGTCTTTTAGCCACCGTCTGTGGTAAATCTGGTCGTTGTGAGACAAAGATGGGACACACACACACACACACACACACACACACACAGACAAGACAAACCACAAACGGGCAGAGCGGACCTGGTATGGTGAGAATGCTACGGCGGGCGCCCACTGCTGCAACAAACGTGAATAAGCCATTTGTATAAAGCGTTTTCCCAGCACGTACTCACGCACACACACCATATGCTGGATGACGTACGACTGTAAACCCACACCGGGTATCAAAACTAAACACCCACATAAGATGATACTGTACAGTACACACAGGCGTTATACCCTCAGTCAGGCATGTTAACCACAAGTAAACCAACACCGCTCTGAAAAGCTATTGTAAAAATCAAGTCATTTTACTTGGTTTGTCAAGTCAAGTGTATTAAAAGAAGAAAAGGATGTGAACCCTACAAATGTGAAATAAACTCAAATAACCTTCTATGGTACGACTCTGTTAAAGTATCCAACAATTAAAGCATAAGTACTGCAGTTATTTCAGTGTGTGTGTGTGTGTGTGTGTGTGTGTGTGTGTGTGTGTGTGTGCAATGCATGTGCATTGTTTTAAGGTTATTCTTGTCCAGACTCTCTGAATGAGCGGCAAGAAAACAGGAATCTGACTGTTGAATGAAGAAGTGTTTGTGTGTGTTTGTGAGAGTGGTAAACTGAGGCCAGGGTTAGAGTCCACCAGACAGACCACATATCAAACAGTCTGTGTGTGTGTGTGTGTGTGTGTGTGTGTGTGTGTGCCTGTGTGTGTGTGTTGTGACCTGTTGCTTTTTGGCAAAGTGTTTGTTCAGTGTAATACAGAAATGTTTGAAATGTTCCGCCAAGGAGGTTTTGTTCTCTGCTTGGTTTGCCTGTCAACAGGATTACGGAATAACTACTGGCCCGATTTCCACGAAACTTGGTGTGTAGCATTGGGCAAGAAAGAAAGCCATTACATTATGGAGCGGATCGGAATCACACGTCACATGAATTATGCTTCCCTTCTGGTAACATTGCGAGATAGGGCATTTGTGCTGCAATTATGTGGTGTCGAAATAATCCGGGGGAAAAAGTCTCCCAACTGGAAAGATTCACGTGAAGCCCCCTCGAGTCAGAACAACACAGAAACAGCTAAAACACATGTTGTTCTTGGGAAATAAAATACAGGACATCGTCTTTGTAGCGTCCATGTTGCTTCCACATTACGATTTAAAGCTCATGAACACACTGAAGTCGGAAGAACGACTTCCCAACCTTGGGAAATGGGACAATCCGGGGAGTACTTGAATGCAGCATTGGCCTTGGCGGAGGTCTTGAGTTTCATTCTAGTTTTTATAATGAAAATAGTAACGTTAGCCAGTGGACAAAATGCTACCTCAGTCCCTAGCAGGAGGATAGTGTCTGTCTTTGACACTTACACTACAGCCACTCCCTACACTCCGTGTCTACACTTCATTTTAACAGTTTCATGAAACAGTACACCCTGTACACACTACATACACACACCCACAGACATATTAAACGAATCTGACATTTACAAATGTAAGTACAAAGGTTATCTAGTGAACATAAACAATCACCCTGATGGAAAACTGGATTTTAACACCCACTTTAAATATTTGGACGGGTGTCTCTTGTGGTTTTATGTTTCTACTGTACAGTATTTCTCTCTCTCACACACTCTCACACGCACACACAGTGTGATTGTTTTCAGTGATTAAGTCACAGGACACCATGCAGGCCGTCTCTCAGGAGCAATGAACAGCCTGTGCTACTGTGGTCTGCAGGCTAGTCTGCACTGGCATGACCTGAGTGGGCTGAATGTGAACACTAACCTGGTTCATATTTAATCCATTACACATTTCTATAATTTTTTTATCAAAATCACATGTACTTCTGCACATAATATCATGCAATTCTATTTTTAAGATTATTGATGGTTCAGAAATCTTTTTTTACTTTCTTTCTACAGTACATTTGTATGGTTTGCCCTTTAGGTTTCAAGTCTAACGCATTACCTAAACTATGAGACGCTTGGACTTGGACTCCACAGTACTTGTGGTTCAAGGCTGGAGCAGATCTTGGCCCTGCGGAAGGGCGTCTCAGGCTGCCGAAGCATACAAACAAACATGTATTAAACAGCCGCTTCAGCCCTATTCAGTGACGAGACAGTATGTCCTCCGTTCTGAGTTGCAATGGCTGTTTGGACCGTTGTATAATGGCGTGCATGTCTTTTTTTTTTGTCTTTAAGGAGTGACACACCTCAATGATGATGCCGCTAAATAACTAAGGCCCCCGGTAGATCAAGTAATTCCACAAATGGAATTTTGCAACGGCGGCTGATAGGGAAAACTTGAGGGGAGGGGAAACATGAAGAGCTTTTCCCTTAACACTCTGCACCCAAGGATTTGTCACATGGGTTATACGCTAACTTTGTGCTGATTTAGTCGAACAAATTGGCATTATAAAGAGCTGTTTTCATAGGATTGCACAGCACATCTGAATTTGAATCCATTGTAAAAGCATGATATTCCAAACACAGAGAGGCCACAGACTTGCCCTCTGTGTGATCAGAAATTAACTGTGAGTATATATCACTGTAGAGATAACCTTGTGTGCGCGTGTGCGTGTTCTGCGAGTGTCAAGTCTGTAATCCCACGGCAGGGCCAGTGTTTACTTTTCCTCTGGAGACATGAGTTCTATTTCAGGGAGTGGAGCAACAAGACGGGGAAGAGACAGGTGCCAAGGAAGTCAGCACAGAGGTCTATGAATAACAAACTGAAGGAGAAACGGATGATGGCGTGTTTGCAGTAGAAAGCAGCTCAGAGAACACAACTAGGAAAACAATGATTCACTTTTTTTGATTTTTTTTCAAGGTTACGGCTACTCTTTCAGTCAAATCACATAAATAAGATATGATAAATATCTTCCCCGCTTTCTCGTTTTGTCTCTCTGAGAGTGTGCAGCCCTATCCTATCTCATTCCAACATCTCTCCCTCTTTCCTCTCTACATATCTCGCACTGTGCTGGAAAAACAGCACGCCCACCTCCCTTCTCTATGTACAGTAAATCATTCTCTCTTTCTCAGCTGCATGTTGGATGGCGGCCCGTCACCTTCAACGCAGCAGTTGATAGAACATTTCCACTTCATTGTCGGAAAGCACGCACACATTAACACGTTCTTATCAATTCATCAATCCATTTAGCCAGAATTCGAAAACATCAATATTCAAGCCAAACACAACAGGAACTTACACACCTACTGTAATTACATGCATAATATGCATGCATGTGCAAGCTCTACATTCTCATCTGATGGTGTCACGGTGGTACTGCAGAGTCCCTGGATGAATTACGTTCCAAGGACACACACTCAAACACACACACTCGTGCAAGAGTGGTTCCCAGAAGTTGTCTGTCAAGTGGTAATACTAGTCAATTATAGCCGACGTGCTTTCATGAAAATGATCTGCATCTTGGCTTGGGGCAATGTACAGCGAAAACATGGATCATGGAAACACACTTAAATATGCACAGTGTGATGGCCACTCAAACTTGCCAGAAAAACCTGTACTATGAAAATGGTCACGATATTTCCAGGCACTGGTCAAATTGTCGTAATAGCCCTTCTTGGCGTGCATCCCTGCTACTCTAAAAGCAGGTTGTAAGTACAGATTGGGTCTGTGGAAATGTTAGTCCCATTCATTTATTCAAACAAATGTATGTTTGTTGAGGTATTTCACTAATCCAAATCCACACTGCCTTAGTGCATACAAAAGGCATGCATTCATGTATGAAACACAGTTCAGGCATATAGTGAATGCATGCACGCCCACCTACGCGCAAACACAGCGAGCGGGGAGATAAATCAGTCTGTGAGCAGGGCTACAGAGATCCATATTACGTGGCTACTTAGTTTCAGCGCATTAATAAAACTTGTCCCAGTCACCAGTCAGAGGAGAGGAGAAACAGCTGTGTCTGCAGAAGGTCAGGAGGAGGAGGAAAACTACTCCCTAATGCTCCGTGGGTATGGATGTGTGTGTGTACGTATGCAAACTTTATCGCAATTGAGCTTTTACATGATATATTCCCCTTCTGGTTGATTCTGAAAAATGACTATAAACCTGTCACAGCACAAAGACCACATTCAGCCGCTCCAACAGCGAGCTAATTAGTTTGCCCAGCCTACGTCGTTGACCTCTGTGCAGATATGCTCCGCTAAGATGTGGGGGTTTTTTTTCATCCGTTAAACCTTGTTGTCCTGACATTTCTATAAATCACAGGAAGCTGCCTTCAGCTGGCAGTGCAGATGTTGGATGGATGGGAGATGACTTTATTTTTGTTTTGTTTCTTGAGAGCCAAATTCTCACCCACACAGCAATATATAGCAATAGGGACGACAATTTTTCCGAGGCGAGCACATCCGTCCGCTTCCCAACTGGGCCCCAAACACCTGCTCATCAGATTTCTGGGAAAAGCCCATCAGCTGCCCTAGGCTGTGAGAGGGGAGTCTGCCGTTACAGACGAGCAGGGTTACAGGGGTTAACACTCCAACAAGAGGCCGATTTACAGCCACAGACAGGAACCATCTATCAGCACTCTGTTGCCCGTCACCAAAAAGGCCAGCTCGAGCTGCCTTGGGACAAAGTCACTGCTCAAAAAAGTGCCTAATAGAATTAAAAAATGAATAGACGAGACACTTCCTGATGTTATTAAGCTATTAAAGACATGTTATGTGGGATATTGTCCATGCAGACAAGCCATTCCGGGAGGTTTTTTTTCCTATGAGCCTATGGTTAAAGAAAAACTAAGAAGGGACAAAGACTGAATTTGAAGACATCACAATATTCCTTGAAAGGGCCTCCACCAGAGACTATTCATAGATATGATTTTATAGTCTGTAATTGGTGTACAACCACAAGCAAACGAGCTAATAAAATAAAAATCAAGTAGTCCAGATGATAGTTATTATCTGCTTATCAAGTTATCATTATTTAGTGGACATTATGAACTACTATCCATGTGTGTGTGTGTGTGTGTGTGTGTGTGTGTGTGTGTGTGTGTGTGTGTGTGTGTGTGTGTGTG
>CALSBV010010348.1:6381133-6402345 GCA_943590825.1 Bovichtus diacanthus | reverse complement strand
CACACACACACACACACACACACACACACACACACACACACACACACACGATAACCATCAGCTCTAGGGCACACTCTATTGTTTCAGCTCAGTGCTAATTACTTCAGGTCTTGACCCCAGGTTCAGCCAAAGAGCAGTAGAGGGGGATGTGTATGCGAATGCGAGTGTGTGAGCAGAGAGAAGATACGTGTGTTGGGGGTCGGGGGTGGGGTTGGCTGGGTGGAGAGGTCATTGCTGCTGCCAATCAATTGTCACACCGCATTCGGGCTAAAAATCACAGTATAATCCAGGAGGGAAAACTTAGCAGCACAATGAGACCAGCCAACCAGACTGCTGCTGATGTTTTAAGCATTAATGCGAGACTCTTATCTACAGCAACCCCCTTAAAAGATCCCTGACACAAACATGGCAGGAGGAGCAATAAGAGCGAAGGAAAGGATTAGTACCGACGCACGAAATAATGTTAGTCTGCAACCCCGATCATTTTTCTTGTCTGCCTCCGATTCCTTCTCTGTTGCTTCCTCGCTTTGTGACTTTCGGCTAGATGATGGATCAGTTTGAGATCAAAAAGGAACAAATTTGAGGTCCAGCCACATCCTTTGTGCGTGCGTTTCTGGGTCACGAGTGGATTGTCAATACCAAATGATCTCGCCCAAACTCAGTTGTTTCAGCACTCAGCACTCGAAACGTAATAAATAATGCCGACGTGCAGACTCTGCATATGTAGAATTTGTTTGATTGCAGAATTCTCACCTTGTCTCCGGATGCATGTAGATTGAGTTGAATACGGTAACTAAAATTTAAATAAAGCATCAAATTGGACTGCAAGAAAATTGCAATTTGTTTTAAATTGCAAGAATTTTCTCATTTTTTGCAGATCAATAAAGAACATCTCTCTATCTTTCTAAAGTCTCTGTTGGTCTGAAATGTAATCTTACTTTAATCGTGTTCCATTTAAACTCGAAGGGTGACATTAGAATACCGTTTCAGGCATGTGTGCTATCTGTAAAGGCCTGGAGCTCTTACGTTGAGTTTGATTACACCTGGCAGCCTCAGAATTGTAAATCATTTGGAAAAAAAAAAAACACAAATCAAGTATTCCTTGAGCTGTCCTCCTCCCAAGATATTTGCAATAAATCCCAGCACTTTCTCACACAACACTCTTCACTGCTAGTTTCATGCTGTAAAGGAGAAGTCTTCTCCCAGGGTGCCACGAGCAAACAAAACCTGTCCAGTATGTGCATTCATTGCAATGCAAAACAGATTTCCAATGCTTCAGCATCACTTAAGGCCCTACTTTCAATTACAATGTCACGAGCACTTAGAGCTGACGGCCCTTTAGAGAGGGAGAGTGGGACCTGTGGTGAAGTTCCAGACGGGCTTTAAAGACCATTATAGGGACTTTAAATATAAAATAAAAACGCATTCAACTTTTCAGATGCCTATTTTCTAAAAATACAGCCAATAAAAACACATGTCAGCCACATCAGCCAGTATAAATACAGGTTCTGGATATTGTCAGAATTAGTTGGGCAGGATTGTTGATTTTCTTTGCAGGAGGAGAGGAGAGCGGAGCAAGAACGGAATAGAATGAAATAAGAAATGTAACTATAAGACAGAAGAAGAGAACATTCTGAAGGAGAGGAGAGAAGAGGAGAGGGGAAAGTGGAGAGGGGGAGAGGGGAGGAGATGAGGATCGCTCTTCTATTTTTCTCTTGGATCCCGCCCTCCTGGTCAGGGGTTGGTCAGGGAAACCCAACTCCCGCGCACGGATTGGTCGGCTCTCCTCCGGACGGGCATAACAGTCTCTCCTCACAGACACAATAAAGTTTAGAGCTGGACGCTTGCAGACAGTAGGCGCAAAACCAGACCGCTGTATCCCGTCGCTGCGCTTCTCCACACGGAGTTATTAACGGAAATCAACGCAAGAAGGACTGCGGGATTTATCCAAATGTAGGCTTTTTTTTTTTTTTTCTTTTTTTTTTTGTGTTGTTGTCCCTCTTCAAACTGCAGATGCGCACGTTACTTTAATTGAAAACACTTTAGATCATACACGCAATGGTTCACTGCTGCTTTCTGGATATCTTTTGAACTGAATGGCTCGGAGTTGGATACTATAGCCTCCCAAAAAAAAAAAAGCACGGACTACACGCGCTCCCCTCCTGCTGGACTATAAACACGCACGGCGGTTTCCAGGGAGACCTAACCTCAACTTTGAGTTTTTGCGGAGGATTTTAACTGTGCCAACATTTACAGCGGGCAGCCGCTCAGTGTCGCGGTGACCATGCCCGGGATGATGGTGTGGTTCAGCGGGGCGGCACTGCTCGTCCTCTCCGGGCTGCTCGCTCCGACCTGCGTGGTGGTGCATGCTTTCGGCGATGAGGTGGAGGAAATGACCTGCGACCCGATCCGGATCAGCATGTGCCAGGGTCTGGGTTACAACGTCACCAAGATGCCCAATCTGGTCGGCAACGTGCTGCAGTCAGACGCCGAGCTGCAGCTGACCACGTTCACGCCGCTCATACAGTACGGCTGCTCCAGTCAACTCAAGGTACTGGGGATGATGTGAAATGCATACTGGTGTTAGAATAGAATAGACAGCATGTTTATTAAAAGCGCACACTGAGGCTGGTGCACACATTTAGGAACACTGATCCTGGACTTAAAAAAAGGTATGGCTGAGTCGACATAGTCTGCTATATTTGTGTGTGCGCGGGTGTGTGCGTGTGTGTGTGTGTGTGTGTACAGACTAGAGAGGGGAACAGAGTGTGGTCCCAGAGCACATGACAGGGAGCTACCAGTAGTGAACCGTGAGACTGACGGTCCCAGTGATAAAGAGGAGCATATTAATATAGGTTGTCCCCCAGAGAGTTAAATGAGTGGAGGGGTCCCTGCCTTCCCTCCTGTTATGGCAGGCTGTCATGCTAATTTCAATTAAAAAAAAAAATGCCCCCTCTGTCTGTTGACATTCTGAGTTCATGCCCCACACAGCAACAGCTGAGTCTTCTGTGTTTTATACGTGTCTTCTTGTTAACAATGGTGCCCTCAGTGTCCTAAGACAAATGCTGCTTGTTTGCCTCATGCCCCATGTAAGAAGAAATGTGAATGGTCCTCGTCTTTAAGAGTCGACTTTAGACTATAATTGGAAAGACTAGCTACACACCAGAGATCAAATTGTCAATGAATGGCGCTTGCGTATTTATTAATTTTTTTTTTGTTGCGTGCATTACATCTCTTTAATTTAAGTTGCCTCACACGTGCACACACACACACACACATTTATAAATCAAACCTAGACATCTGAATGCATGAAATACAAATATTTTTCGCAGATGTGCCTGTGTGTCATTATTTTAAAGGAGGTGTCCACTGTCCTGTCTGGAGGTATATGTGTGATTTCCATTCCAACTTTTACAACTTCTTTGGTGTTTTAAAAAAATATTTATGTGCGTACAGGTGTTTGGGAACAGGCCTAACAAATATGTGTTTAAACTCTAAATGAATACAGCGCTTAAGAGACATTAGTGTGAGCCAGACAGAACAACTGCTGCATAAAACCATAAACTGTCCTCCAGCTGAAAATTGTCCTGTAAGATTAGCTGCCCCCCTCCTCTCTCACACACACACACACGCACGCACACACGCGCGCACGCACGCACGCGAGCGGGCGCTAAGGAGGGAGGAAAGGGAAAAGGGAAACCGTATCCCCCAACATTTGCTCTAATGGGAGGCTTCCTGACAAGTAACCGGAGCAGCTTTTAGCAGTGAAGTGACAGCACTCAGGTTACCAACGGTCGGGGGAAACACCCAGAAAGTGATACACTGCTGTCGCTGGTATAATTCACTGTGAGAAATATGCGAAATATCTTCTGCTATTATAACCTTTTTGTGAATTTGAATCATGTACAATCACAAAAAAAAACAACAGAACCTCCACTCACACTCACACACAGGGCAACTTTCTTCATTTTAATTATTCCAGCAGCAAATCATTCAGTACAACTTCACTACGTGTGGCTCGGTTTGGGAATAAAGATTCTCTACGTTCAGTTAGGAAGTTAAACTTAATACCGTCTTCAGATCAGCCGGTCTGCTCTATTTAAGACTCATAAGCAAAAAAAAAAATGTTTTAATGTAGGTAGAAACCTTATTAGCAGTTATTTATCAGAAAAGCTTGCCCGGGTGCGCATCTTTAATTCTTAAACGGTAATATTTTATCACGGGTGCAATTTTTTATAGCCCAAGATTAACAAGGTGCACACTTTTTTTTTTTATTGTTTACTTAGCAAATAAATTCTCACAGAAAAAGAGTTGTATAATGTTTCTGTGAGTATTTATTTCCCAACCATAACACTATTCTTGGATTCATGTTTTATTTGGGCTCCGTTCAAGGGCTAGTTTCAAGCTGGGATTTCTCTATAACTGGATCAAGGCGGCAAGGCCAAACATTTTGTTCTCATTATGGCTCATTAAATCATGGTATTTCTGAAATGTAAAATGGTAGCACACCTTCCACTTTAACAAGTTTAAGATTTAAAGTCAGCTATCATTCTGTCCAAGTTCCTGGAGTGCACGTTTGTTTTCTTTACCTGAAGGTAGCCGAGTGAAATGTACTTTCTGCTTCTGTGTATTTTCATATCAAGAGCCTGGAGCAATTTTACACTGCGGCTTCAAACAGATTTCACTGTGAAGGCATGAAATTACATAAAATTGCAACCTTTTGTAACCCCAGAGTACTTACTCCCTCACATCACTACCATCTCAAAAGAGTCATATGTGACTTCAGACTGTTCACCATCTTTACAACCCTGACTTAGATATCTATTTCAAAACCATTGCCATGGGACAGAGAAAACTGAGCCTTGGATTAGGGAGGGATTATGGAGCATTACATGGCACATGCCCTCAGTGTTGTCAAGTCCACAGATTGTTTTTAAAGATGTAGAGCTGTGTGTCTAACCTTGGAGCAGGTTAGTGTTGGCCGTGGTGTCTTGACTCAAGTCGTGGAGATTCTTATTAAAAGTGGGGGGAAAAAGAGACCCGCCACTAGAAGAGCTGATGCAATGTATTGAAAGTGGAGGCAGAGAAAGCAGCAGCATAGTGAGCAAGTAGATGGAGGATCTACATGTGGGAGTAGAAGGTGGAGCACAGTAGCACTCGCAGGCAGCACTGTTTCCACTTCTTTAACAGCCACGACACCACTGGCTAGATGTACCTTCTACTTCGTATGTTTACAAAGCAGTGCACCGAAATATGACATGTTGAATAACTTTCAGTTGTAAATGATTTTTTGTATAATGTCATTTTTCACATCACTTCTCAATATGTGCGTTTCTCTTTTTTCTCCATAAAAAAATAAATAAATTTGACAGCTCTATATATACACATACATAACGGAGTCTCAGTATCATTAGTCCAAGCTCCTTTAATGAATTTTGCTCTTTACTGTATGCGAGATGTTACTAAATAATACATATGTGGCAATTTTATTAAGCATACTAACAGCTAAATGTTCAACTTGTGACCTTTCATCTACATTTGTCTCCAGTTCTTCCTGTGCTCAGTCTATGTGCCAATGTGCACCGACAAGGTTCCCATCCCCATTGGTCCATGTGGTAGCATGTGTCTGTCCGTCAAGAGAAAGTGCCTCCCGGTGCTCCACGAGTTTGGCTTCATATGGCCTGAGGTGAGTCACACCATCATAAGAACATCCTGCATGTATTACCAAATATAACTTTCGGACGTATGTGGAAAACGGGATACCAAAGTCTTAAGACAAAATGCTCTCTTTTAGAACACTTTTTTTTTAATGTAATTGAGCACAGCTGTAATAAGCTGTCGTGTCTCTTCTCCAGGTGCTCAACTGCAGCCTCTTCCCACCGCAAAACGACCACAACCACATGTGTATGGAGGGCCCCGGGGACGAGGACCCGCCCTACCAGCCCGTCCGCCATCCTCCCCACCAGGAGGAGTGTCAGGCACTGGGATCTGCACCTGACCAGTACACCTGGTTAAAACAGACCGAAACCTGTACTCTACAGTGTGGCTACGACAGCGGGCTCTACCGGCGAGGGGCCAAAGTCTTCACAGACGCGTGGATGGCGGTGTGGGCCGTGCTGTGCTTCTTGTCGACCACTCTGACGGTCCTGACCTTTCTGTTGGATTCACAGCGCTTCTCCTACCCTGAAAGGCCCATCATCTTCCTATCCATGTGCTGTAATCTGTACAGCGTGGCCTACCTGGTGAGTGGGAGATTCACTATCATACTGTCCCATTGAAGTTCAATTGTTTGGGGAGAATAAAAAAGAAAAAGAAAAAGGAATCTATCACATGTGATATAGAGATTTATTCTATTTGTATTCTATTCTATTATCTATATGCCTTTTTAACAACTAAATCAATCAAAATCAGCTAAAAGCCAATTATTAAATACAGATATTTAATCAAGTACTGCTGGAAAAAGTCAAGATTTTAAGTCTGGTTGCAATGAGAAGATTATAAGAGTTGGTCTTTTTCATTTATTAATAAAAAAAACCTCTGCTCTTTTTTTTTTCCATCCCACTATCTCTTTCCTGCAGGTCCGCTTGACTCTGGGAAGGGAGCGCGTTTCCTGTGACCTGGATGCCACCGCCGTACCAATTCTAGTACAAGAAGGGCTAAAGAGCACTGGTTGTGCCATAGTCTTCCTCCTGCTCTACTTCTTTGGCATGGCTTCCTCACTCTGGTTAGTACAGACAAACACAGACACACACTCACCTTTTATCCCATCAATCTTTCATGTCTTTGTCCCATTGTCATCAGCTGTTGTGAATGGACTTTGGTGGAACAATTGAAACACGAGACTTGCATCCTGTTTTCTTTAAAGTCCAACTATCCTGTCTCATAATCTCTGTACTAGATGGATTCATTTCCAACATACAAAGGCTGCCTTTGTAAAAAAAAAAAAAAAAAAAAAATGGCACTTTCGAGTGCGTGCTGCACTACAGTTGCTGTCACAGCTCTTTTTCTTCCTTTTCGCTTTGCCCTCGTTTTCCTGTTTGTCTTCACTCTTTCCTTTTGGAAGAGCGGCAGACTGAAAATCCCAAGGACTTCACTCTCGTCTAAAACACGATCACAACCCTCTGTTACGCAACTCATTACTATCTCGCGATGAGCCAATTACAGCAGAGGGGTTATATAGAGGGCAAAGTTACGTTTAGAGCACTCTAGCAGTAAACAGTAGCCCAATGTTGCCTCAGCATCTCTTTTCCAGGAAGCATGCGATTGTTATTCGCTTTCGTTTGGAAAGACAACCTGATAACTGTACACATGAGCAGTCTTTTGCCTCTTCACTCACTCTTCTTACCCTCTCTCTCTCTCTCTCTCTCTCCTTCAGGTGGGTGATCCTGACCCTCACTTGGTTCTTGGCTGCTGGACTGAAGTGGGGACATGAGGCGATTGAAATGCACAGCTCCTACTTCCACATAGCAGCCTGGGCCATCCCGGCCGTTAAAACCATCGTCATCCTCATAATGCGCCTGGTGGATGCAGACGACCTAACTGGACTCTGCTACGTTGGCAACCAGCAGCAGGAGGCACTAACAGGCTTTGTGGTCGCACCACTGGCCACATACCTTCTAATAGGTAACTACATGATGGTGCACTCAGTTTATCCATTTCTTTGGGATTTTACCCATTTCTAGTAATAAAAAAAGTGTGCGTATACCTTTATTTTATATACCCCGACCCTACTTTCATTCTTTAACATGTATAATCCTCAGTTCTCTTATTGCTTTATGTGACTGTTATTATGTTTTCTCTATCTGATGCTATATATGTGACTATTGTTTTCCTTTTCTGAACCTCAGGCACTCTGTTCATCTGCGCTGGCCTCGTGGCTCTTTTCAAGATCCGCTCCAATCTGCAGAAGGACGGCGCCAAAACAGACAAGCTGGAGCGTTTGATGGTGAAGATCGGAGTGTTTTCTGTTCTCTACACTGTCCCAGCGTCCACCGTCATTGGCTGTTACCTCTACCAGCTCTCTCACTGGGGGGAGTTCAGGGCCAGCACCCGGGACTCGTATGTGGCATCGGAGATGCTTCGAATCTTCATGTCACTGCTCGTGGGCATCACGTCAGGCATGTGGATCTGGTCAGCAAAAACCCTCCACACCTGGCAGCGCTGCTCCGCCCGCCTTCTCAGGGATAGCCGGGCGAGCCGAGGGGGCAAGAGGGCACCGGGCGAGGGCTGGATCAAACCGGGGAAAGGCAACGAGACAGTGGTGTGAGGAGAAAGAAAGAGAGGAAGGGACAGGAACGGACCTCTACCTGCTTCTCTGTCACTGACAGAAACTCACTCTGAGAGGGAGTAGCGGGAGCTTTCTCAAGGAAGTCACTGGCTGCAATGGCATCACAAAAGCTCACCGAGAGTCTGCAAGCATGCCTCACCCCCTCAGACTGCCTCCAACAGGAGTTATGGAGGAGAAAAGTGAAGGATTGCGTCGTACGTAAGTAGCAAGAGTAGCCTCTCTACCTCTGTTAGACTGCCTTTGCCCAGAGAGATAAAGAAAGCGGAAAAGTAAGGAGAAAGAGAGTCGGAAAAGGCAGAACAGATGCATCAATATGCAGAACAGACACACCAATAAGCTGTGTAGCACCACGTCTACCTCTCTGCCTCTCTTTTCTCCAGAGCCCTCAGCAGAAGAGACTGAACCTGCTGGAGACGGTAACCCTTGCACCGTTTTGTCTTTCGAGGGTATTTTGAAGTTTTGAATTTTACACTGGAAGGTCCTGATGCAGACATTATACAGAAGTAGGACGACGTTTCCCAAGAGAATCTAAAAACTAGGAGTTCCTGTGGGGTTTTTTATGTCCACACGGAAGAATTAAAAATGAAATACCAGACCAACAGCAATTCAAATCTAACGAAAACATAAAATATGGCCTTAAACCTGTGATGTGTTTACATTTGAACAACATTAAAATACATTTTTGTAAATTATTACCTTTTGTACAATATAAAATACCAGGGGATTTTATTGCTCAGAACTTTTTTGGGAAACCAGCTTTAAGCTGTAATAATGCACTATAACTCTACACAATATGTGAAGTCTCTGTGCCTGTCACAAGTGCATTACCAGGGACGGCAGTGATGTAATAACAAAATCATCACCCAGTATATTAGCGTGCAGAGAACAGTTTGGTCAGTTTTTATTGTGAAGGCTGCAGAAAAAAATAACTAATGTGGTTAAAAATTCACAAAACATTAATTGTGACAAATATAAAAACAATAACAAATATTGTGAAGGCAAGAGCAGGCAGAGAAACAAAACGAGAGATTATTTTTTTAATGTGTGTTGGTAGCTATAAAGTCATACCGCAATGAATCTTGGGAGTACCCCAGCTGTGCCTTTTATTGACCCATAAATGTGGAAGCGGTAAGGCTTCTGGGAAATGTAGGCCTGTGTGTTTTACCTCAGTAGTCTATGAAAAGCTCAGCTAACTTCCAATGATGTGTGCCGTCTTGGTGGAAACCCTGCACTGCATGTGTTCTCCAGTTACCATGAAAACCAGGAAATTAAATTATTCCCTCTGCCCTCTTTTCCAAACATCGGACCCGAGACAAGCTGAAGAATTGGAGGTTATTAGACAATCACTTGCCAAAAGACACATTATGCAATAACGAAGCGCTGCCACCGACACATGCATGTGCACATAAACATATATGCAGGTATACACACAGAGGAATCTCGTCCACCCGGAGTTATGATCAGAATAATAACACCAATAATAAGAGACCATATCTGCCTAATTTTGTATCCCTGCCGTCTGTTTGTATGCGTCTCTGTTTCTTTTTGAATCCCTGCAGTTCAATAAGGCCATCATGGAAGCACAATGAAATTGGCACTATTCTAATATATTTAATTAAAATAGGTTATTCCTGGTCTTACTGCTGCACTCACCGAATATCTGCAACTGCTTCTGTGCACCGTATATTTGCCTGACAATCTATCTAGCAAAGCTCTTGCGTTTCAGTGAGTCTTTGAATGTATAATACCGTATGTGGGGCGTGTGTCACATTGCACCTTCTACATGTAAGTAGAGTCGAGAAAATGTGAGTCTGGGCTGTTTAAACATATAAGGGATTGAATAGTTTGGTGTGTCATTTGAAACCAGATAGTGCCTCGCACAGCCTGTCACAGGTATCTTTAACATAATGTTTAGAATGGGACAGAAAATATCCTTTGTCCCAAAATATGCTCAATGTAACAGCACCCTTATTGCATTCAAAGATACTTTTGGTGCTTTTAGTGAAACCGAGAACCCTGAAAAAAAAAACCCTGAGTGTTTCTCAGACCATGATACCAGGGAACTCCTATTAAAACAAACATTACATTGAGTTAAAAGTAAATTAAATAAACCCCTGACCACCTCCCCTCTGAGGTAATGCAGTTTCCCTCTGAGACTGGCTTAATGTTTTGGCTGTCTACTCTGGTATGACAATGCTGAGCTTCAGGTGACATTTCCAAACGATCCCTGAACAGTTGTGCCTTGAAACATGCCGAGTGTGTGCCCAGCCTGAGGACGATTGAGAACCACCGGTAACACAGATTTGTAAACGCTTTTTGAGAAGCGCGGATATGCATCAATGTTAGGGGTCAGTTCATCAACGCTGATCGTAGCCTTTAAGGTCTAGACTGTTCCTTTGTTTAGAAAACGTATTGTCTTGATGATGTCATCAATGTATTATAAAGAAATTGCTAATTTATCCTTGTAAAAAAAAGTGAATTTTTTTTTTTTTTTTTTTACTGTTACTTTACTGTTATTTAAAAACACTTTTGTATCAGAAGAAGATGATGAATAAAAACTTTTTGGTTTCCAATATGTGGATGCAATTTCATGTAGGTTTATGGATGTATTCACACGTGTGTGTGTGTGTGTGTGTCTGTGTGTGTGCTTCAAATAAGTGCAATAGAAATAGGGCTGCAACAAACGATTATTTTTCTTATTGATTGATCTGCTATTTTTTTTTTTTTCGCGATTAATCTTTTGCTTCATACAAAAGAAAATGCCTGTTCCAATTTCCTGAAACCCAGAGGAACATCTTTGAATGTCTCGTTTTGTCCGAGCAACGGCTCAAAACCAAAAGACATTCTGTTAAAGATCAGGTAAGACAAAAAAAAAAAAAATAGCAGAACATTTTCACATTCATTTGTAAAACAATTACCTCGGTTACCTATCAGTCCACTGACTTATGAATTAAATCGACTAATTGCTTCAGCTCTAAAATAGAATTACTATCCAGGGTCGTAGATTCAGAGCAGACATTAAATATTAGAAGTTACTGAGTAATCCTGCTTCAGTGTGATGTGTATCAACATGCTTTTAAAAGCCACTATTTGGCTGTTATGAGTGAAGTAAGTGAATAAATGAATGAATGAATGAGTTCTGTCCTGGGTCCACGTTGCATCTTTCAGTTGTGTTAACCTAATAGGTTGAACAACACTGCCACCTCTTGTCTGAAGCGTCGACGCTTCATCAGGCAGTGACTGTCTGACACATCCATACAGCAGCAACTCTGTTTTCATCTCTCTTGCATTTCTTTTTAACCGTTACTTTGGCTTAGGATAAGAAATGCTCCATAACCACTAAATTTGTTTTGAATCCGCAGTGGAATCGCAGTGATTATACTGTGTAAACATGACTGTACCATCCATCACATCTCATCAGCTATGAACTTACAACATCCTAAACACACATACGCTCACTCCCAGTGCACACGGCAACGGTCATAGAAGCACACACACACACACACACACACACACATCCTCTCGCTTCAAAGTTAGTTAAAAATGTGGCTTTTACAATTACACTTAATGTGCGCTAGGCTGTAATTTACCAGCGCAGGGGTACAATTGATTAATTCTGGGCATGAGCTGTGTGTATGTGTGTGTGTGTGTGTGTGTGGGTGTGTGTGTGTTTGTGTTTCGGCAAAAGAGCGAGAGTCCAAATATCTAAGTCTGCAGCTCAGATTTCCTTCCTGTAATTTACTATGAGTGAATTGAGTGTTTGTTTAAGAACTCACTCAAAAGCCTGAGGTAAAGGAAAAGTGACAGCATCTACTGCTCTATTGTTTCCAGATGTGGCTCTACTAACACACACACACACACACACACACACACACACGTACACGAACGTACACACATGCAGTACATGCACAAGCAAGCATGTTCACAAACGGGAGTTAACGTTAAAATGAAATTCATACTCTAAATGGTGGTTTCCCTATACGAGTGTGTGTGTGTGTGTGTGTGTGTGTGTGTGTGTGTGTGTGTGTGTCAAAGCACACAACTGAATGCCAGAGGTCATTTTATCTCCAGGCTTCTCGTCCGAGGCAGCAGTTTCCACGTTTCAGTGGTTATTTAGAGATCCAGTAACTTGTCACACACACATCTTTCACAGCTAACAGCTCACCCTAAATGCTCATTTTCCGACTCTAATAATACCAGAAAACTCCACATCTAGCTTGAATTCTTACCCATAATTGACAGATTTTACCGTATAACCTCAGGACGTCCACTCTTGCAGCGACACTTGGAAACAACCAGTTCATAATGTAAAAACACACACGCACACTCAGTGACACACACACTTTGTTCCACTCTGTTAGCAATCTTTTTTTTTTACAACGCTGAAATGTGAAAGGGCCCTATTAAAATTCCTTGGACTAATATTCCCAGGAATGTATTTTCAGAGTTTTGTTCCCTTGTGTGTAATTGTGCATATTTGTCTGCGTGTGTTAAGTGTGTGTGTATGTGTAATAGGGAGAAAGAGTTTTGTAAAGAAAGTCAGTGAGAAAGAGCGAGAGATATAAGAGATAAGGACCATGAGAGAGAAAATCAAGAAAAAGAAAACACGGAGACAAAAATAGAGGAGAAAGAAAGTGAGAGGGATAGAGTGTGAGGAAGGGGGAAATGGAAATCTGTCATCCTCCAACAGCAGAATGCTGCAGCTGTTCCCTCTCAGCAATGTCGAAATCGTTTTCCCATTCTGCTCAGCGTCTATGCTGCATGAATAGTTCTGAGTAATAGCCACCACTAGGGATTCTGGGTGACGTAGTCGTCTTGGCCCGAGAGCCAATTTGGTGCAAGAAGGATTTGTAAATCCAGGTTCTCCGGGCCAAACAAGTAACGAGTTGAGACGGAAATCCAAAAGCCCGGCCAAGAGAGAGATTGGAGAATTATTCCCCATCAAGCTGCAACAGAGAGCTCTTTATACATGGCAGGGGGTGTGAAGGAACGGGGTTTATTTAAATGGCAGAGAAAGATGTTCTGCATGTTTAAGGTCAGGTCAGATATTTAACATATGGTTGTTATGTCAAAGAATAATCTGTAGATGTTACTGCCTAAAATTTAGTGAAGCATTATGTCCATATTTATGTCCATATTTATTCCCATCAGTATCTACCCAAGTTCTTCCTCGTTGTCAGTGTGTTGGTTTGTTTTGTAAAAAGAAAAAAGTAAAGAGGTAAAAATGAAACAACACCCAAGTATGGTTTACATTTTGTACTACCTTGTCATTTGCAAGTGCCTTCGTCATTTCAAGTGTTAATTGTAAAAAGAAATGTTATTCTTATAATGACATATAAAGTATTGTTTTGATATGGTGGAACAATATTGGACCTGTGAACATCAACACTGATTTAGACAAGATCAGGTAGTTCTGTGGCTTTACATAGAAAGCTGTAGCTGCATGCTTTTAATATCTGTTGGTCTGTGGTGTATTGAAAGCAGCAAAATGTGCTTTATGTCGTCAGAGTAGATTTTTTTTTGCCTCAATTTGCCCTATATATTCCTCACAAAGTCATAATATTTCATAAACTTTCAGGCCCAAAAAAACTATAACATCATTGGACTGAACCTGCGCTTTTACACGTGACAATTCGATGTTAATGTGTGAACTGTGCTACTGCCATCACGGTTACAGCCATACAAAATAGATGTTCTATGGTTACACCACAATATAACCACTAAAAGACAGCGCCTTGTTCCTCTGTCACCACTAGATGTCACTCTTTGTCCAGACCACACCGACACCGCTGGGTTCCCGCTTATCCTGCTTTTATGCTCATGTAGGTGAATCAGACTTGAATCTAAGAAACACTCATTAACCATAAAAATGAATCCAACACATTAGTAGGAAGACTATTTTACTGAGATCATCATGTCAGTAGAAGAGAAGCAGCATCTGATAAAGAAAATAATAAACAGAAAAATAGTTTAGTGTTGTAGTTCTTGACTTTCTGTTATCTCAATACTGTTTTACCACGTTTCAGATTTTCTTACTATTGTACCATTTGTTCTGCCCCACTACTTACCACAGCTGTAGTGACTCATCACTGTGTAAATGCAGGACTCTGCACACCCCAGCAGAAGTTTTCAATCTTGTCTGATTAGACCTCTAGTCAAAGAGTAAGATGTATGGAGCGATGCTGTTAATTAGGCCTAGGTAATTTTGCCGTACTCAATACGCTAATAAAAATGATACATGTGTAAGTTGTCCTGCACCCAGAGGTACAACAAAACCAACAGTAATAATGCAGTTTGTACACACCCACGCAGTCCTGAGAAGAGCTCTAATTAGGTAACATAAGTGAAAACACACTGTGTGGGCGGACTATGGGTGTGCTGGGGCCTCGCAATTTTTTTTTATATACAAATTAGATGATCACTCATATGAAACAATATGCATTCATTTATCTCCTAAAAAAAAAAAAAAAGGTACCTAAAGAGGGGGATGGTGTATAGAGGCTGCACTGTTGGAGGTTAAGCAAAAGTGAAACAATAAATAAATGTGGTACCAAGTGGGAGAAAGGCCGAGTGATTCTATGTTATTTCAGCAGGACATTTGTCAATTTTAGAAATGTCAACCGGTCAATACAGTAACACACACACACACACGCACATGCACGCACGCACGCACGTCTAACAAGCGGAACATAAATGATTCCATTGTTTTCCTCAATCAGAAAGCCAGTTTGGCAAGCCAAATAACTGGAAATGACGCATACAAACATAATCTATCTCCAAGAGTCCGTCTGGGTTTGTTTCCGTAGTTTTCTTATGCTTCTGTGCTTGTCTGAGTACAGAAATAGAAGGCATAGAAAGACCTGGCTGCTCTGGTACAGTAGGTCGGTTTGTTCAAGTCATGTTTTCTCTACTACGTTCTGCAGGTTTGTGGTTTTAAACAGAAACAAATCAGTTATTCTCATCACTGCTCCCAACTGCCTGCTGTCTAGCTAACCCTGAGCCCTCATGGGGAAAATGTCCCTTTTCGTTGTCACCATGCCATTACTCTTTTTATTAAATGCATGGCTGTTTTCAATATTTTCAAATTCTGTTTCTCCGTTTTGTCCTCATTTTCTGGCAATTTCCATTTGGTGATATTCGACGTGAACTCAATTACATGTTTTAGAGCCACAGTGGGTTGCTTGGCTAATGCAAATCCAGTAGCTTTGACTCGGTACTTCTGGATCTCCTGTTACTTAGATGATTATAGATGTAAAAGTAGAGCAAAAAAACTTTAAAAGGCCAAATTTAAATAGACACTCAAAGGATTTGTGTGCAAATGTGCGTGTTTGGATGGCTTGTGCGTCTGCATGTCGTGTTGCCACCTTATTTGCCATCTCACGTTCGACAGTGTTTGTGGGTGTGCAAGTGTGTTTCTGTTCCCTCGTGAGTCAGAGACTTTGCACTGCCAGTTTTAAACTTTGGACGCCTGAATAGCAATGAGACAATTAGCTAAAGCGTAAGATCCGGGGCTCACTGTGCCCTGCTTATTAGAACAGGTCGAACACACCACAGCTGCACCCCTGTCTCACAAACACACACACACACACACACACACACACACACACACACGTTTTGTTTGATGTTTTATCAGCCACGTGACCAATTTCCAAGAGTTTGTGCTCTATGAAAAAGGACCAGATTAAGTATTCTACAGAATATCACAGATAAAAATAATAAAAATCGTTGGTTGTTTGGTATGGGTGTTACTGCAGCGCCATCTATTTGCAAAAGATGAATATACATTCATTACATTTTTTTAAATGACTTAATCAACCCTATATGTACTTGAAACATTCAGGTTTTCATACAGGTTTTCAGATTAGGGACATTTGTTAAGACATATTTTTTTTAACCTGTGGCACATATCCAAAAGGCCATTTTTAATAAGTCACAAAAACTGTCTCTGGAAAATGCAGCGAAAGTATTAGAGGCAGTTTTTATTTCAAAGCGCCACAAAACTGGATCAAATGAAGATCAAATAAAATAACAAAATGCAGCCAACTTAACTACACACTCACACACACACACACACACACACACGCACACACACACACACACACACACGCACACACATCATTATAACTGTGCATGTGAGTGTGTGTACATGTGTGTTTTTGCTAAGTACCCATTCAGCTTTGGCCTCAGGTAGCATAAAGTCGTTAGACTATAAGAGTTTACAGTACATCACACAAAATGAGAAAATCGTTTGCTCTCGGGTTATTTCTAACGATGATGATGATGATGATGATGATGATGGTGATGATGATGATGATGATGATGATGATGGTGACATTACTAAAGTTTTTCAAGCCTGATTTAAGAACAAAGGTTAGTTTTTGCTATTGATGGATGCATTTCAATGTAATGCCAGTGTCAACAAAAGCAAGTTTCAATTGATTCAATGGACGATTTAAGAGCTTTAAACCTCCTTTGATGGCAGAGTGGAGTAAATACATTTAAAATCATCACACTGACATCATGACTGCTGATGTTTCTATTATTATAGTAATGTCACAAAAACAGCCAATATGTGATTACAGTTGATCCTCATAGACAGACTGTTTGTGTATTACTGGGGCTTCTCTCTGACGGTTAAAGCTTCATTTACCCTTTCTTGTGGTCATGTTTTATCAAATTTGTAATATAACGGCTGTAGCAGGCAGCTTTTCTACAAATATCACAGCTGGCAACATTCTTATTAGAAGGTTTAAAAAAAATACTAAAAATATGTTACATTTTCAGCCAGAAACCAGCTGGGCCACTGTGGCCAGGTGATGGCGAATCTCCTCTTTTGCTGTCTTACTGTGATATGATATTTAGTTGAAGACCTACAGCTGTAAAAGATGAGAAGTTCAGGGGGTTTGTGCACAAACTGGACCCTAATTATGTTACCCCCCAAAAGGCATGTGCATGTACAGTAAGCGTGTGTGCGCTTGGATATAGTAGACAAAACATTCACTGTTTTAATTGGACAAATCAATAACGTTCCACTTTTCAGGCTCTAATGGGGAGCACCAAATACTACAGCACTATATGCTACACCACTGCAAGTATGGACGCATACCTGCTGTTTTCTGTTGACCATAAATCAAAAAGTTTTGCTTCGGGAGTGGGAGGATTGCCAAAAGAGCCATACAGACAAATAAGAGCATCTCTCATGGAGCAGTGGAGCATCAGGGGGAAAAGCCACACGCAAAGTGACAAATACTGCTGAAAATATGAAACTCAGGCATGCAATCTGCATTGCACATGCACGGAATTTAGTAGAAAATGCTCCGGACCAGACAGGTATTTATTGTAGTATTATTATTATTATTATTATTATTACTACCACCATTAGGGCTGCAACTAACAATTATTTTTGTTATCGATTAGTCTGCCAATGATTTTTTGCGTGATTTCGTGAATACATTAATTGTTTGGTCTATAAAACATCAGATATCTACCAGAGCAGAAGTTGACTTATTGAAAGGATCATGTTTTGTTCGACCAACAGTCCAAAACCCACAAAGTGTCAGTTTACTGTTATAGGAGACCAGAAAAAACAGCAAAAAGAATCACATTTTAGAAGCAGGAAAAAAAGAGAATTTTAGGCATCTCTGCTTAAAAAGTTACCAAAGTGATAAATAATCGTTCAAAATGGTTGCGGGTTAATTATCCATCAATCAACTCATCAATCGATTGATGGATTAATTGTTTTCGCTCCAATAATCATTTGTATTGGTCAGTATATTACATATTAGTTTTTTTATATTTCCCCCGGGGGATAAATATCCTATCCCATGTTATCCTGACTCGTCCTATCCAATGCACTCCCTAGATAAACGCTTTTACCTGCTGTAGTGCAGGACGTGGACACCTGTTAGAACAACTCCGTACACACACTGCAGCATGTGTTCAAGCCAAGAAAGCCACTGGCTCAGCGCTGTTATGACAACAAACGCTATTCCCCGAGGACTGCAGAGGAATATCACAATACAGGTGAGCGCTTCAATGTGCTGTCATCCTTCAATGAAGCCACCATGGGGCTTCATGGAGGAGGAGGAGTAGGAGGAGGAGGAGGAGGAGGAGGAGAGAGTCTCCAATGCAATACCACTTTCAAAAATGATTGAATACTCCGTCCTTGAAAGAAATCCTTACTGTGAGTGCTCATCGCACGCAGTCCACCGAGAATAAAACCTGAGTATAATGTCAATGAGAACAACACTGGACCCAAGATTTAAGAGCGTGACATTTTTCAGCTAACAGAGAGCTGCTGAGGCAATATAAAGGCTGACATCATAGTGTGCAATACTTTAAAAAAAACAAAAAAAACATCAAATCCCTCTGCAACATCACGACCATGAAGGAAAACACAATTTCCATATATATATATAGCTCACATATAAATACATGAATATTATGATGCAAAACAATCAGAGCCCACGGCATTTATTAACAGTCTGTCAACAAAAAAAAAAAAAAAAATACAAACAAACTGTGGTGCCATCTGGGCGGATACGTGGAGCGAAACAGGAGGAGACAGTGTGACTGCTGATGCAACAATGCAAATAAAGTACAGACTATACATCCTCACCTGTACCGGATGGTAAGAATCTACACAAAAATATAGTTTTTTTAATTTTTTTTTATAGTTTTAGTTCCATTTTGTTTGTTTGGTGCCACAGTCATCGTGTTGATTTCGTTCTCTTGTCACTCCTCCATATTTCTGGGGACACATAATCATGTATGACTCACTTGCGTCGCCTGCACACTAAGCTATCCTTCTCTGCCATTTCAATTAATTTCCCAGTGTGTCATTTGTAGTCGAACACATTTTAAAAACGTGTTGTTGGTAGCCAATCAAAAATGTCTTCGGGGAAGGTGAGGGAGCACTGTGGCACTTTAGACTCTTGACTTCAGTGTTTCTAAAATCCTGCCTTTCTCTCACTTTTACTAGACATCCCATGACCTGCATGACTGACAAACCTTCACAGACAGAAAAAAAAATAAATAAAAAATAGCTGCAATTGGAGTAGTTAGCTTCGGAAAGGCGGACAGGTTATTCTCAGAGGACGTGGTCAATAACTTGTTGAAACCACGGGTCATGCACTGTGTCTGCCAGTCTCTTGCCCTGCTCTGCCTCCCAGTTCTCCTCTCAGTCAGGTAGCGTTGCCCTGGCCCAGTGATGATGTGATGATAGCCAAATAAAATGCCCTTGAAGCCGACAGCTCTCTGGTTCATAGACTATGTGGTCTAATAAAAGCTGACACTGCCACATCTGTGGTTACTTATCAGCTATTGCTTTAGGGAAAGTACAGAATAATCATAGCATACATTAACGTTATGAATACTGAATTCCTTGATATAACAGCTGGCTGTGTGCCATCTACAGGCTCTGGTTTGATGATGCAAGTAAAGAAATGTTTCGCTTTTCCTTTCATTTCTTTTGGTTTCGTTTATTAGGCCATCAGATTGGATGACGTACACTACATCTGATGATCCAGGTCTATAAAATGACTTTGGCACCTTTCAGATATACAGCATCACGGTGTCTGCTCCCAGAACTGCACATAGATGATTAAAGCATCAGACATTAAAATGCTCATTACGTCTAAGATTGAGCCTTGGTCCTGGCGGGCAGCTCCCTGCTGTCTAAAGTGACTCCCAACCAGAGGGTGATCGGTGGGCAGCGCTGCACATTTCTTCCAATGATCCATGCTAGTGTCCAAAACATATGCCTTCAGGTCTCGTTAAACAACCACAGAGTTGATCACCAGCCCACGGAGTTCTGGCACTAATAGCACGTATAAACCACTATGTGTCAGGACAATAGATGTGTTCTGAACATCCCGGGAGCAGCCTAGTGAGACTGGCTGCTGTATATCGGTACTTAATATCCCACTCCACCTCTGGCTCCTTTGTTCCCCTGAGAATAATGCACCAAATGCCCTGAGCCAATGATGTCACGTTCAACATTACATTCTGCATCATCTTAGGCTGCTCTGCCCTGTTCCCTGTAGAAAGTCCCCTCATCCTTCGCCTCGCAAATGTTGAGCAAATATTATCTTTTCTGCCTGCGCTATGTTAGTCCTGGATGATTCTGGAGAATTTAGGGAGCCTTTGCAGGATCCTTCAGAGTAAGCAGGTAGTGTGAAGGGATACCCTTGAGGAATTATACGAAAGGACTCTCATACATGCATGATCACCCGTACACACTGAGGCGGGCGATCGGTCTTATTTTACAGCAACGTCTCGAGAACAGTCTGCAGAAAAACCAACGGAACATTTAAATGTCAAACGAAGCTTTAATGGAACCGAAATGTCAAGAAAATCTACATTCACTCTCGTTTCCTGGGTCGGTCCACAGAGACGCACACGTGGACACACACACTGCTATACTTATTAACCAGTACTTCTCTACATTTCCGTTTCTTTTCACTTCTCGCCTCTCTTTTACATTCCACTTCATAGTGAGGACAAAGATATCAGTTGATCAGTTGTCCATCTCTCCAACAAAAAAAGTCTTGCATCGTTTAGTGTAATGCACCCTTTCTTCGTCTTGCACTTCTCAATATACTCTTCCCTCTCTGCTTCAGTTTCCTCTTTAAATGTTGCACCTTCCCCCCCCCATCTCTTCCTATAGGCCACTCTCCTCTCCTTTACCATCAACTCCCATTTTCCACAACCTCTTGTTTCACATTTGTAATCCCCACATGTACTCAATCTTCTCGTCTTGCACCTTATCCTCATTCCAGGACATCCCCTCCATCCCTCTCCTCCTATTGAGTGCTGCTTAAAACCATAATCTGTCTTCCAGTGCTCACTGCTGATTGGGTCCACAGGGAAATGACAGCAGGAGACAGGTAGAGCAACAGGGCAGCTGTGTCTGAGAGATAGATTG
>CALSBV010010348.1:6343859-6365859 GCA_943590825.1 Bovichtus diacanthus | reverse complement strand
GTGTGTGTGTGTGTGTGTGTGTGTGTGTGTGTGTGTGTGTGTGTGTGCACGTCTCAGTCTATTTTCCTGCCCTACCATCCAGCTGTGAGATTCCTGGTCCATATTAGCAGCTATCAGGGCTTGTGTCGGTGCCTCGGTGAGTAAGTGTGTAGGTGGGTGACTCTTCATTCCTGTCTGCATCAATGAACGTTGAATTTGACTGTACTTTAGTTTTCAAAGCTTTTAAGCTTTTTCATATTTGCGTTTTATATTTCATCATTTGGTGTGTTTATCTTTTCTACTTTGTTGCTCAATTCAATTCAGACTGTAAAGGTGACATGGACATAAACTGGCAACATGAATTCATAAATGCATAGTAACATACAGTGTAGTGAAATCTATTGTTTTAATGATCTTCTGAAAACAAGTTTCCTGTTACTTTAGGGCTGTATCGGCATCACATACCAATTAAAGGTCAATTTGTGTAATCATAGAAGTGCAGTCACTTTTTACCTTTGGATAACGCCAGGCTAGGTGTTTCCTCGTTTCCAGTCTTTGTGCTAAGCTAAGAAAACAGTCTCCTGGTTCCTGCTTCATATTTAAAAAAACAAACGTGAGACTGTTACCAATCTTGTCACCTAACTCTGGGCAAGGACATTAATTAGGCGAATAAGCATGTTTCCCAAATGTGTCAAACTATTCCTTTAATCTGTGTCAGTCAGTAAAAAAAATGAGTGGACTGAAATATTCCCTCAACATTCTTTGACATCCGGTCTGGATGATGGAGAAGCTAATAAGTGCAGCTGACCTGAAATCACAAAGTGGGAATGTCTGCTGTGAGACTCAGCTCTGCACATTGACTGAAACAAACACTGTGTAGCCTGAGACTCTGTTGAACTCAGCACTTTTAAAGGATTTCTTCACATCCTGAACGTGTGACTCTGTGGTAGCGTCTCCACAGGGTAGACAAGCATTGGGTCTGATACAGTGGAGCAGGCAGGGAGTCAGATGCTTCTCAAGGACGTTTGAACAGGAAGGACACGCTTGCTAGAACCTCAGAGCTCCTGCTAAGTCACAGCTTTGTATTTCTACACGTGTGCCATCTTTCTCACCTTAGCGGACGTCTCGTACCATCCCACAAAGCCGTTCTCCTGGCAGAACTGCTCCATCTTTATTCCATTATTGGTCAGTACGTCCCGGCCCTGGTCACATTTGTTCGCTAAAAGCACAGTGGCCACTTGTTTCCCATTGGCAAGTGACAGTTTGGAATCCAAGTCCTCCTTCCATTTTGTGACGGCCTCAAAGGAGGCGGGCCTTGTGACGTCAAACACAATGAAGGCCCCCATGGCCTCGCGGTAGTACACGCGGGTCATGTTGCCAAACCTCTCCTGACCTAGAAGACACACAAGGACAAGGACACAGATGTATACACACAGAGAAAATGATTAGAATTTTACTACCACGGTAAAGGAGTGAAAACGTGTTATACTTTCTTGACGTATCAAAATTCATCTTTTTATTTTGCACCCATTTATACGGAAATCAGCTACATGTGATACAATTCGATGCAAGTGATTCTGTGTCACCACAGCAGCAAGCAGACACCGAGGCATGAATCATCCGATTTACTCATTTTATCACACTCCTGTCTCATGTGCTACCATGCAAGCCTTCCCGACACACCACACCCACTCTCTCAAACACAGATACACACACAAAATGGCACGCATGCTTTTACTGTTAAGAGATCTGCCGAAAGAGAGAGATAAGATGTCGACACGGATAGAGGCTGGGTGGAAGGAGGAGAGAGGAGTCTTTGGTGTGCGCGCCTGCCTGTGAACTGTACAAATTCCTGAGGGTAAAATTAATTCGATAAGCTCTGTAGGAATGTTGTATCCACGCTGATTTTTCCCATCCATAACGTCTGCTAGAGCACCATCAGTACCAGCCTCACAAGACATTTTTACACTGTGAACTTAACTAAAAACCTCAACTGATTCTTCATATTCCGAGGTCATATTCATTTACATGGTACTTTGTTGAGGCCCATAGGAACATTTCTGTGACGAAATGGTCTCATGCTCATTCTGTCTTTTAATCGCTGACCTCAAACTAGATGTGTATCTAAGAGACACAGTTACTTGAAAGTCAGTAATCCACATGACATGTTGTCTCAGGACTCCACACTTGACTTGGAATAATCTGTTGCCATCTAAAGGAAAAAGTCTATATTTTCCATTAGAGCAGCTGACCTCTGATTAATATTTGATTTATTATTTGGAAACTTTTGTCCCTAACCTAAAATGTAATATTATATACTAATCACTAATCAATGCAATAATGTAAGTTAAAGTTCAGAAACCTTAGGTATTATCCGTTTTTAGTTTAATCTGTAAAAGCGACGCTAATCTACTTAATCGGGACTGTGTGGGTGTAGTCGGAGCAGATTTTTTACGCTTATCACATTTTTATTTAAATGTTGTTGAATTCTGACTGGTGCGAGACGTTATGTTTTTGAAGTTGAGTCTTTCTAACCTCAAACTAGTAAAAAAAAAAAGAAAAGAACGAAGAGCAAAACATAAATACAGAAATCTCTCATGTAAAATAACCAAAACCGTTTACCTTTGAGAAATGTGTGTGTTGATGTAAGCCTCAGGTGCTCATAGTAAGAAGCTGATTGAGAAAGTAGTAATTCGGGGCCTTTAAGGTTTCTTAATGTAAGGATTGCTAAAGGCTTAATTAATAGTGATACATGTGATAAAAAAAAACATTCAGTGGAGGTGAAGTAAAACAGATCAGAGTTCTTCTTGAGTCAAACCTGGTCTGCAGCCACAGACCGTCGCGGCTCAACTCACATCCTCATGCTATATGCCCGTGCAGCTAGCTACGTCACCCTGCCAGCCCGGGTCATAGAAAAAATACCAGCCAAAAATAGAACGGCTGAAGTTATTATTTGTCTTGTGAAACAGCGGGTGATTTATTACATCTGTGGCATGAGAAAACTTCATTCCATCATCAAATCCCCAAACAAACACACAGCAGCGCTGGGTAAAGTAAAATGCCAAATGCGAACACACTTGTTTTAAGACATTTAATCTACATATTTGCTTTGTAACCGTTGTGTTTATTTGACATAATCTTCAAATATCCGTCATCCAAACAAACCGCTATGATATTGTAATGAGCAGACTATGCAGAACTAAGAAGAACAATACAGGCTTTCCCACCTCAAGGCTTCAATACCTTTAGGACGAGTGTAGGGAACACATACAGTACAGACCCGATGCAGTTTTCTCTGAGTGAGACACTCGTCCTTGGTTCACAATAAAAGCTTTCTGTATACACGAGATTGGGCCTCAAATCTCCCTCACATGAGTTGGAGACACATGACTGCTTGCGCTTACAGGGCGCGCAGGAGGGGAGAGAGCAGCCGGTCAGAAGATTCTTCTGAACCTCAGCCGACACTCATGTGAGATGAGACTGCTGTAGCCTTTAGGTTTGTCGTCTTACTCAACAGCATCCCACTCAAACGCCTTTTATTATTTCTGTGTTCGACAGAGGCAATCAAAGCTTAAATATTGATTAAGAAGAGTATATTAGAATTTATCATTTCCACAGAAGATATTTTCAAAGCGAAATGACTGCTCCTCGCTCCAAGTTTGAGTGGGCGAGTCATATCTGAGCCCCAATAAATGCATACAACATTGAACAAAATGACAAAGAATGCAAAGTATTCTACAAGTGAGGAACGTCATGCAGTTCAGCAGATTGTGGAGGTCACTTGGAGCCAGACAGAATTACTGTTTTGAATAAATGTTATCTATACTGTATATGAATGAATGAATTCATGAGTGACCTGAATTCAATCTTAGCTTTTTTAAAACATAAAGGCAACGTATATAACACCCTATACAGACCCATAGAATGAATCAGATTTAACTATATTTTGTTGTTTATGAAAATTTTAAAGAATGGGTTTGATTTAATATGAGTAATGACGTATGTGATTTTGGCACTTCAGTTTCAGAGAAAGTTTCTGTTTTATAGCTTCTCTGGATTTGTGTGCGTGTTCCTTGTGATTGTAAATAAAGAAAAACATGTAATTACAGAAATGTGTAGCCAAGTGATTTGAAGTGAGTAATGCCAACAGGTCAGCTGGTACACATGATGAATATTAACCCCAGATAACGCTTAAAATCTTCCTCCGATCAAAATGGTTAAATAACAACTGTGACGAAATGGTCTCATGCTCATGCTGTCTTTTTTTTTTTTAAATCACTGACCTCAAACTAGATGTGTATCTAAGAGACACAGTTATTTGAAAGTCACTAATCCACATGACATGTTGTCTCAGGACTCCACACTTGACTTGGAATAATGTGTTGCCATCTAAAACAAAAAGTCTATTTTCCATGAGAGCAGCTGACCTCTGATTAATATTTTATTTATTATTTGGAAACTTTTTTCTCTAACCTAAAATGACATTGCATGGAAAAAGTGATTTTCATAACTACCACACTGTGGTCATGTAATGTTCAAAAATAAATATGATAAACACAATGTCATCCAGGACTATAGGTTGCCACCAACAATGACTTTCCAAATATAGCCTTCAGGTTATTATACCTAAAGACTTTTGTTTTTCAACATACATACATACATTGTATTTAATTGTCTACCAAAGTCCATTGCAGCGTCATCTGAGAAAACAAACAAAAACTATTTTCCGAAGAATATGTCATAGGGGCTATATTTTTTTAAATCCATATACATTTCTAATATATTTATTCGAAATACATATACATCTAAAAGGGCTGTTTTCCCTTTTCCACTTAAAAAAAAAAAGAAAAAAAAAAAAAGTATAAAGTTCGAGTCCAGGGAAAGAAGAAAACACCTGAGAATTTCAAACTTCTTATCAAATATTCCATAATACCTCATACGCGTTTGCCCTCCTGTAAATCTGCTTTTTCATGCGAGTCGTGCGTAAAAGTCGGACTGTACCTGCAATGTCCCACAGCTGTAGGCGCACCGTCTCCTGGTCCCAGTTGAGGACTTTGAGAGCGAAGTCCACCCCGATGGTGGCTCGGTAGTTGGGGCTGAAGTTTTGATGGACATACCGCTTGATGATGCTGGTCTTACCGACCCCGAGGTCCCCTATAACAAGAATCTTATAGAGACGCTCCTTATTGTGGTTGTTCTGCATGGCGACCGAGGAGGGCGAGAGCTGAGCATGAATCCACTGGAATGAAGAGAGTCGTGGGGGGTGAAAGGGGAGAAGCACAGCACAGCGCAGAGAGAACCGAAGAGAGTTGGGAATGAGTCGAGCAGCGAAGCAAGGGAAAGGGGAGGCGAGGTACGCCCTGGCCCACAGACGGAAGTGGAGCAGAGTCGTCTGGACCTTGTGACTGGACACGCTGCCTGGGAGTGCGTTGATGCGTTTAAAGACATCAATCCTGAGGGGATAAACACTTATTAAATACTAAAAAGCAGTGGAAGAAGTTTTTGGGATTACTTATTGAAGTAAAAGTAGCAATACAGCGATACAAACTACTCCATTATAAAGTAGTAGTTAATGAGATATTTGAACAATTTCATACATTTATATAAATTTTTTTAATTAAATTTAAAAAAAAACACAAAGAGAAAGCAGACATTTAGAAATTCTTTTATTCTGTCCAATTATAAAACAGACAGTGAAAATCAGAATCTGATCAATACAATCACTTAAAATCCCTTTATTGATTTATAGAATTCCCTTTCGAATGCTCCACATGGAACTAATCCAAACTCTCTTAACATGGCAGTCACAATTTCAATTTGGTGCAAGGACAGAAGAGATTACAATTCTGCACGGTTGCGTCCCTGAGACAAAGAATCAAGGTCTTCCACCTGACAAGCAAAACAAACACTGACACCTCCGTTCCCTTTAATCTATAAATGTGCTACCCTGCAGGACTTGTCACAGTATGTACCGATGCATTTTGATTCCAAGTTTGTGGCGGCAGTTACGGCTTGAATTAAAGTAATTCATTAGGCAGCTAAATCAGCAATCGTTAAAAATCAGAGAACATTTGAAAAACTACATGTAAACAAATTGGTTGGCATCAAAAGAGCAGAACAGCAGTTTCCATTCAATTCAAAGCCATGTGTCAATACTTATAGAAATTAATTTAAAAAAAAACAGAAGTTTTGTGTTTTCAACAAATGCTTTGTTTTACTACATCAGTGCTGAACATTGATGTTAAAACCAGTAATTCCTTTCCTCCTGAGCTTCTACAGTTTGGGGATGGGGTTTGCCGAGACGGCGATGCTCTCGATGGCGCACTCGTCACTGCCCCGGCGGATTCGGAAGTAGCCGCCCTCGCCCCAGCCGGTGCCCCAGCTGTTCTTGACGATCCAGTACTTCTGCCCGGTCATGTGGCAGCGGCCATAACCCACCAACAGCACGGCATGGTTGGTCAGCTCGAAGGGGTTGAAAGGGTCTACGAGGCCTACGTGGTGGTAGATGCCCTCCTTGTAGAGCATGAAGTCAGGGTAGACCTGTGGGAGGATATGGGTGATTTTATTTCTCTCTTCGCATTAAATCCAAGCTATGCTTATGAAGCAGGAGGGTCTACTGAGTAAAGAAGAAATTGCAGAATACATTTCATAAAAAGGAAACACAAGGTTACATTTACACTTGAATCATTAAATATATATATATTAAATACACTTTCACATAACCACCATTAAGCCCACAATGGGTTAAAATGTACGAACTGTGTGACATAGAAACCAACTGTTTTATTATGCAGACAGTAGAATGCAGGAATATTTATAGAAAAAAAAGAGAAAATAAATAAAAAAATTTTATTCAAAAACACCATGTGAAAATTTCAGATAGGTCTTTTATAGCCTGAATATCTTGATTCTTGGATGTATCCTTAAGATGCTTTTGGAAAACGAGATCTCAATCTTTCCCAAAATCTCAATTTGCGCAGAGGATTTAACATAATTTTAGCTAAAGATGCCTCTAGTTGTGCATTTCTGCAGGACACAGCAACAGAGTTGGGCTAACATAGGGAAAGGATTAAAACGACAATTTTGGATAACATGGGTAAAACTGAATTTACCCTCTAAGCTGCATTGACAGCGCAAAAAAAACCCAAATATTTAGTGAACACATATTGTATGTATAGGAATAGCAGTTAGGAAAAGTGAGTAGCGCTTGTACCTCAAAGGCCACTCCCATGGGTCCATTCTTGACCAGTTCCAACATCATGGCATTCTCACTGCAGCCGCCATAAAACCCACCGACGTAGTTGTATTCTGCGGTGTAAATGCGGCCGCAGTTTTGCGGAACACCGCACGGAGAGTCTTTCGCAATATATGGAAAGCACGACTCATCCACAACACCGAAATCCTGCACGTACTTCCCAATCAGGTATGGGAACCCACCATCGCAACCTTAAAACAAAAAAAAAATAAAATAATAATAATTAAAAAAAAGAGAGAGAGATGAATGGTGAAGTTTTCATTTCAGGATCATCAATATCAAGAAACATTTCCATGACCTTCTAACTGGGTGAAATCTGTTTTGAGGTCCAAGATGGGGGCAGCAAAAAAAAATAAAAATAAAAATAAAAATAAAATAAAGTCAAAATTAGTCTTTTTCCAGGACTCTTCAAAAATAATTAGTGAAAATGCACAAATAAGGGCAGTACTAAAACACTTGACATACTGACAAACACAAACCCCACCTTGATCCGATTGGGGAGAATTTCGTCCCAGAGTTCTCTACATACAGCAGCACTACACTTTTCCCATGATCCTCTCGCGTCACAATATGAACATTCAACCAAGTATGTCATGTACGTTCTCCAACTGCTGATGATTCATATCTGCATCGTCTGCTATTTTAGGGTAAAATGCATTTATGTGGTTAGCAAACAAGATTTTAGATGAAAATGAGTCTACCTTGAGAATATTCAGAACAGGACACCACTTGCTGCGGGCTGAGGATGGGAGTCTCGCTGTTGTTGGTGAGGATTCGAATACGGGCTTCCAGCATTCCCATGGAGGCAAAGGAGTAGCAGCTTCCACATGATGCTGAAACGGCACATACAACGATTTGCACGGGAGTTAAAATTACACAGAATTATATTAAGCGGTAACATTCTGTCCTAATGTGCGTAAATAAAGTGGACACAACATCGGAAGCACCTTTCAATAGGATGCAATCAAGCTAAACTGTCCAAATATACTGTAGGTACAACTGTACATGCAATCTGCTACACCCCTAACACATTGGCAACTCTATGCACTTTTACAGCACATTTGTTCAAGAACACATTACATCAGTCAGTAATAAAGTTTCTGTAATGTGCCTGCCCCAGTAAACTTATCCACATTAGTTGTAATGCATTAAATGGAGCAAGGCACAGAGACAGATGCACTGATTAAAGTCACTGGTAACCATCAATAGTGCGAGACACCAGATTCTTAATGGAATGCTCTGCAGAAACAAATTAGGTCAGAGAACAGAGGCTGTGGGGATTTACAGGGTGCTTTAATTGTAGTAATGATTCAAGTCAGGGTGACAGTGAGAACAGTTTTCATTTGAGACGAGACTCAAGTCTCCCAAGACTAAAAAGGTGCCAAAACTTTTTATTTAAATTATTTTTTTTAAAAAGAGGTGTGCTAGTGGGAACACTGTGCTGTCCTAATATTTTAATATATGATGTCATCAGTATCTGAGATGAGAGATGTCATGTTTGACCCAAAGGAGGAGCTCTCACAGGACTTCCTGTATAATGAAGCTGCACCTGCATATTGCTTTAAAAGTCACGGTTGGCTTGCATGCGACGTTAAGCAGCAAGAAGACCAATTTATTCTCAATCCAACCAATTTCTGTGAACTGAAACGGAACCTACAAAAATCCACCTGACTCGAAACATTGGAGCAGAGAATAAGCTCTGCCAGCACTGCACAGTGACTTAGAGGGCTTCTATTGAAAGTCTCCAGCCCTCTCCAGATCCTTAAACCCAGCCCTACAGAGGCCCTCTCAGACACTCAAACTACTGAGCACACATAATCTCTGCACTCACACACTAGGCTGTGCAGAAACACAGGCAGAGAGCAGAAAGCATACAGGCCTGCCAAGAGGGAAGCGAAGTAGCTGGCGAGCGGCTGCTCAGCGTCTGCCCTTAGACAGCTGCTCGAGTGTAAAAGTACAGCTTTGTCTGCCTCCTGCAAGTCTTCCGATTCATATTGTTTAAAAAGTCTAATATCTTGTGTGCCAAATGAACGCCACCTTGGTTTCGGACAGGGCTGATGAAGTTAACGTCGCCAACGTTCCTCCAATCCCAGTGCTCGGGTAGAGATGCCGCCATCTTGGCTACATCAGCTTTCACGGGCATAGGCCGAACACGCCTAAAGTAAAGGATTACAAAAAATCACAAGGTATTTTGTTTCTCGACATTTTGCATTGACAAACGGTTTTATACAGAAAACTTAATACTATAGAAATGCAAGAAACTCCACCTTAGGTAAAGTGGATCTGTCAGACAAAGTAATATTTGAAGGTTTTAACTGATGAGTTCAGTTCAAGCGGATGTTGAATGCGCTCACTTCCATTGTGGGGTAAGTATGCGTTTAATTTGAAATGACTGATTGGCGACGCAAAAGATAACAGACGGACTTAGGAGCCTTTCACACACACATTTCATTAGAATACATACAAGAGGCCATTTTATAAATTTTTCATATTGAAAAACAATTAAATCCTTATGGGAAGAGAATCAACCAGCTTGCCATTAATAGGGATCTGTTTAGGTGGTATAGTATGGGAAATGAAAGTAAATACTTACACAGGGATACGGGAGGCGGGCCCCCCTGCTCGGTAGTGCAGCTCCTTCAGAGTGTACGTCTCATGCTCTGGGTAGGCCATAGCCTTCCAGGATTTCTGTACAGAGTTGATGGAATCAACAAAGTCCAGGTTGTGTTTGTACGGCTTCTGGAGCAGACTGGAGGGTGAATAAGGCCACATGTAAGGTCGTGAATAAGGTCACAGGTAAGGTCGTGAACAAGGTCACATGTAAGGTCGTGAACAAGGTCACATGTAAGGTCGTGAACAAGGTCACATGTAAGGGGCGCCTGTGGCTCAGGAGGTGGAGTGGTCGTCCACCAGTCGGAGGTTCGATCCCCGGCCTCTACAGTCAGCATGTCGAAGTGTCCTTACAAGATACAGGTTACAAATTGCTCCCGATGGCATGGCGGTGTGTGAAGTGTGTGTGAATGGTTATCACTGATGAGCATGTGGCTTTTACAGCTTTGACAAAAGACAGACACCTGACACTGCAATAAAAGTATACAGTAGCGCTGCAATAAAAAGTACAATCCCTGCTAGTAAGTTTAACTTTGATAATAATAATAATAATGATAATAAATAATAAGATTGCTAAGATATTTTCCAGTTATTTAGCTACGAGTGCTAAAGCCCTTATTATAAATTGAGGGCAGTACAACTCCTAACACAATAAAAGTCATTTTCATCCAGACTAAGTCAAGGCACACCTACAGAGACAGCACCATCCACTACAGAATCATGTGCAGACAAGATCCAACTCCAGCAAAAAGAGACAAACCAGCAAATTGTGACAAGTGTAAATGGTGCAAATATTCACATTTCATACTGGAAGAATGCTTTAGCTTTAGATTAATACTGCAACGTATAAAATGTTTCAGTTGCAATTGTGAGCTTCCGGCATGAGGGGAAATTGAAGCAACGGTTGTGCTTCAACATCAGATTTCTTAGATGTGAACATAAGATTCCAGGACCATTTCCAAGGCTTACTGTGGGCAAGTGAGGCTAACTCAGTTTCCATCAAGAGGAGGAACCAAAAGTGTAGACTAAAGCAACAACGTCAAAACTGCACAGTACGCTGAAATCATGAATCAGCAACACCGCCTGCGCTGAGAGTCTGCGGTCAAACACCCCCACCCTCAAGTACCACTGATGTCTTGCTCGATAGCTTGGGTTTGTTAGCGAGTCTACATAGCAATCATAATGTACGTACCTGCTGCTGAAGACTGGTTTGTAAGCTATTTGGGGTGGTACAGATTTCACTTTCTTCCCCACAAAACAGGCCCAGTTGTGCCCCAGGACATCATGGACCCACCCTGGCATGGTCTGGTCACAGTAGCTGGTCACCTTAGGGCCGTCTTTAGTGTACTGGAAGTGTAGGGAGACAATCAGATTAGGGTTTGTGGTCAAATGTGCAATTTTATGCAAATACAAACACTCATAAAAGAAACTGAATTAAGAGGGAATAATTTCATATGGAAAGATATTTTCATTAAATTATTTATTATTGTTGATATTTCAATATCTTAAAAAAAAATAAATAAATAAATAAATCCCCAATCCTCAAAACTCATATTGCAACATTCAACTAAATCTAGAAAGTAGGGAAGTTGAACTAGACATGACTAGACTAAATCATAACATGGGTTTGAAGACAGACAGGCTGTGACGCTTCCCTTAATGTCATGTGAGTGACGAGAAGGAACACATGATTAAAAGATCAATCTTTAATACAGCCGCTTTCAAACTGCATATTCCCAACTACTTCCAGATACCATCATCTCAGATGAGGGGAGAGGAAATTGAGCGATAGTAAAACTAAAACTTTACAGTCCAGGAGTGTTGAGTGAGGAGTTGAACTTTGACTACATAACGTTTGTGGTCAGCTGGGCTAACACAAGGAAGATGAACAGTGAAGAATAGAATTTACAATGGAACAGAGACAGAGACAGACAGAGAGAGACAGAGACAGACAGAGACAGACAGAGAGAGACAGAGACAGACAGAGACAGAGACAGACAGAGAGAGACAGACAGAGACAGACACAGACAGAGACACAGACAGAGACACAGACAGAGACACAGACAGAGACACAGACAGACAGAGACAACATTTGGGGTGCCAATATAGCAGTACTGACAGTCACTCGAGTTTTCATTTCCTGCCAGTGGAAGAGATAACAACATCAAGATTGAAACACAAGTTTCAAACTATCCAGGCAACAACATCAGTAGTTGTGTACATTCAGCTTTTACCTTGAAGAAGGCGAACCATTTGTAGCCATTAATGACCACTTCAAAGCCCTGGTTGTAGATGAGGGTGAAGAAGCCGGTGTTCCCCAGCTCATCTGTGGCTACTGACAGTTTCTCCAGGGTCACGGTCACCGTGCTCTCACCTGTAGCTGAGGAGGAACATACAACATACAACGTGGAGTTTAACTTCAGGGAAATAAATAAATAAAACTTTTAGATTAATCATTTGTCCACAACAACAAAGATTAACCAACTGCTCCTACAATATTCAGCATGATACATTAAAATGTTATGTTAACATGACATTTTTGGCTGGCACATTGTGGGAGTGAAAGCAACTGAAAGTCCTATTCCTCGAGTAGAGTGCCAAGTCGAGAATATTAGTATTTATACATCTATATTAATGGAAGGTCAACAAAACACACACACACTATGTCAGCAACAAGAGTATGTATCACAGAGTAGTAGCACTTTACAAGGACACGTTGTTTTCAAAGCGTATACAGCTTAGAGTTACACAATGAGGAAGTGAGCTGGAAACCAGAATTCAACAGGCCCACGTGAGGGGTTTACCTTCAGCGGAGCAGTTGACGGTCTTGTCGTGTCCTCCTTTGGACACCTGGAGCACCCATGTCCCCAGCAGGTCCTCGTATGTGCAGTTGGCCGGTGTGTCACCCCAACATCCTTCAACCCAAAGCAGGAGCACAGTCACTAGCACAGCGCTCAGCCTCATCTTCAGACACAGCTAGCTTACCTGCTTAGACACCTTACGAGCTACGCAGCTCAATCTGCGTCTCAGATAAAAGCCTCAACGTTTGACCCCGTTTGTTTTTCTGCACCACCTGCCCCGACTTGAACTTCTCCGTTATCTCCGTCCTCTGCCTGCTATATATGTAAATTGAAACTTTTTGACAAAGATAAACATTTCAGCTTTGCCAGTCAAGATAAATCACCGTAGCCCAAACAGCACAACACAGAAAACCTATCTACTGTAGATATTAGGCTATTACTAATACAACTGTATTTCTAAAACATCAGCTCATGTGTGTACACTTATTTATAAAATGTATATACGAGCTCTCAGCGCGCTACACTTATCTCATCATGACTTTAACACTCTTCAACTTCCGGTATGTTTTACAGAGATTTCAGCGAACAAGGAACTACACACCGGTACTTCTCTCGCCCTCCACTGTCCTTTGTCTCCTTTGGTTTCGTTTTTCCTTGTCATATGACCTGCCAGCTGGGGGCATGCGCAGTAGCGTACTCTTTACAAAACATCCAGGGGGGGCGTAGGTGTTGTACATGTGCTGATGTAACTTAATGACAGCTAATAATAAGAAAATGCAAATACTGTCGGTTAGATTTTTTTTTTCTAGTTTTTTTCTATTTTATTTGTATAACCAAACACATATTTAAAAGTTAAGATAAGATAAACCTTTATGAACACAGAGGAGGTACCTGCAAGAGTAAGAGTACAGAACCAAACCAAGATAAAAAAGGATAAAATATATAAATGAAGTAAAACACTTATCAGCTGGCCATAGAGATCTGCACTGGTTCTCTGAATGAGTGGATGAGTGAACATTATGTAGTCTACAGACTGTAGACTACATAATGTTCACTCATCCACTCATGCAAGCAAATATAAATTTGTACATATTTACATTATTATCAACGAATAATCTTAGTCTATTAATAGATATAAATGTACATGTATGTATGTAAAAATTAAGTTTTTTTTTCAAAACAAGCTTTTTCATGAAAATTAAGTATTTTGACATCCAAGCTTTTTTGAAGAAAATTAAGGTTCTTTTTTTACTTAAAGCTTTTTCCGTGAAAATGAAGTATTTTGACATCCAAGCTTTTGTCAGGAAAATTACGGGTTTTTTTCACATCCAAGCTTTTTTCATGAAAAAATTTTGTATTTTTCACATTCATGCTTTTTTCAAGAAAATGTATTTATTTTTTGACATCCAAGCTTTTTTCATGCAAAAATGTAGTATTTTTTGACATTTAAGCTTTTTCCATGAAAATTAAGTATTGAAGAAAATAAAGTTTTTTTTGACATCCAAGCTTTTTTCAGGAAAATTAAGGTTTTTTTCACATCCAAGCTTTTTTCAGGAAAAAATTTAGAATTTTTTCACATTCAAGCTTTTTTCAAGAAAATTAAGTTTTCTTCACATCCAAGCTTTTTTCAGGAAAATTAAGGGTTTTTTTTTTTTGACATCCAAGCTTTTTTCATGAAAAAATAAAAAAAAATTTCACATTCAAGATTTTTTTAATGTGTTTCTGACTTAAATTAGAGTCATGCAACACAAATGAGAAATATCAATTCACTGCTCATTATAGAGTAAGCGTCTATTATCTGGAGGGTAACATTAGTGAATGAGGGATTTCACACACATCCAAAATGTTACTATCAAACAGGTAGTAAATAAATCCACACTTTAACCATGTTATCTTGACTATCACGTCATAATCAACCACTTTATGACAGCACATGCACTCAGCTGTGGTGGGGTTTGCAAAATCTAATAGTTGTTTTCAAAAGACAGTTTGGTTAAAAAGATCTGTATCAGTAATGTTGGTCATCTACAAAAGTGAAAACATCAACAGGGGTGACAGCACATCAGGAGCTGGCGGCAGCAAATCACCCTACAAGTAGAGAGAGGCTCACCCAGAGGTGATCTGAGGTCGATCTGGACACACCCTGAAGGCTGTTTGTGCGGCTGCGTGTGGGTTGTTAAGATCTATGTACAAGCATTGTCTATGTTTTTAGAATTTAACTATAAAATAGCCAACTGATTACAGGGTTTTTTTTTAACATTTTGCCAGAAGAGTGCCTCAGATCTTTCTTCTTTATTGAGCCCCAAAAGTGACATTTTCCATTAGTTTGCGTGAATAGGACAATACGATCCTGTTGATATGTTTTTCTTTCTCTGACCCTGCTGTTTAGTCCTTGTTACTTGTTACACTTTATAATCTTGTTCATAATGTTCTTCTAAAGTATTCTAATAATCCCTGGGGAGGAATTCTCTTTTCACTTGTATCCCGAGGGAGGTCTAATTCAACTTGCCTGTGTGTGCATGTGCCGTTGCATCCTGATCCTGAGTTAAAGGGGTTAAAGAGCTTTATTTTTGCCAGCGGGCACTTAAAGCAAGTGCTGGGGGCTTTGATCACCATAGTAACCATGACATAGACTGACTCATCTCCTTGACAGACCATAATAAGCACTCATCTGAAGAAGGGACTGAAGAGGTATTAGTCATGCAGTCTCATTACTGCCATTAAACTGTGTTTGTGTGCAAGTATGTGTGTGTGTATTAGTGTGGACACATGTGTATGCTATAGCGTTTATGTGACTGTGTGTGCCGATGCAATGACGCAAAATAGAGGAGCTGGGAGATGGAAGGATGATGTTATGAATGTTAACAGTCTGAACCCACTGAGTTCCCTCTAAGAGTGACTCATTGAAGCTCGTTTTTCAATCTTGATATTGTTCTCGCTTCCACTGGCAGGAAATTAAAACTCAAGTGACTTTCAGTTCTGCTATATTGGCACCCACACTCCCTGCTTGCATGGCTTCCTCTCTCCCTCTCTCTCCATGACGTTCTCTTCTTCTGTCATGCATTTGTGGTTTCTCTCCTCTCCCCTCAGTCTGTTTTGCTCTCCATACTTCCAACGTGTGCTGTTTGGCTTCTTGTGCACGTCTCCCCAACACACACACATACACAAAACACAGGATCTCTCACAGACATGGACACTGAGCCTGTCTGTGGACCTGTTTACATGCCTGGTCAATTATTTTCTTGAATAATATATATTTTTTTATTTGGTCTTAAAAAAAAAAAAAAAAAAGTCAATCACAGTTTCCAAGAGCCAATGTGATCTGATCTTGTTTTGTCCATAAAGAGTCCAAAACACAAAGATAATACATTTATAAAAGGCAGCAAAACACATTTGAGATTGAGTACCCACAGAATATTCAGTATTTTTCCTTGAAAATGACTTAATCGACTAATCCTTTCAACTCTAGCCGGCATGCAGGTACCTGTGTGTGTGGGTGTGTGTGCGCATACAGGTGTACAGTGCGTGTGTGAGCAGAAGCATGCCTCCATCTGTATTTCTCTTCTTTGTATTCACTGCACAGTTCCTCACTCCCTACAACATAAAAAAAAAAAGAAAAACCTTCCTTGAAACTGCAGCGGCCATTTGAGCCTGATCAATCCTGCATTTTGAAGAGGTTAAGACTACATTCATGCAAACTCTGAATAAATGACAGACATTTATGTAAGTGTAATAATGAAAGTCATTAATGAAAGCGCTCGCTCTCTTCCTCAATTCAGACTGGTTGAGTCATATTCAAAGCTGTTAAATACCTGATGAACATCTGTGACTAAACTGCCTGTAATTAATATATTAACATGCTGTTTGAAAGCTATTAGTCACTTATGTTAAGACTTTAGCTGTTCAATCATGTTTTTGTTCCACTTGATTGGCGAGAACATCTGTTAGCAGTGCTAACATCGTTGCCTTTTTCTGTGCTTTGCTGCCCACATTGATCAGCGGTGAAAACGGATGCAAGAGCAGTATTTCGTTAAGTTGGAGGTGTGGGTGGAGCACTCCATCACAGAGTGGGGTTGGCCACACAGGCCCTGTGGTGTTAATGTTACATCCTTCACATTTAAATTAAGTCCTCTACAGCGGCTTCACGGTCAGTTACCTTAGCCATACGCTGACACCTACACACACCAGGTCTGTGCACCGTGGATTTAAATGTTTCCACCATCTTCATACATATGTACTTTCCCACACGTGCGTGCTATGTATATACACGCACCAAATATATACGTCCAAACACACACTCGCACCACATGCTGCCATGACACCTCTTTCCCACACACAGTGTATATATAGGGCCCAGCTGACTGCTCTTAAACCCACAGCATGTCAAGAATACTCACCGTACTACCTGGTTTTATTGTTCCTTTTTTTTGTTTTTTTAATGCCACTCAAAATGTCATACTGCAAATGTAGGAAGTGAAAGGTACACTCACTGATGTTCTTATAGAATCAAACACACAATGGGAAACTATGGGATTCAGGTGCTCTCAAGGGTGGGATAACATCATATTTAACATCCTCAGATACAGTTTAAGGTATCAAAAAAAAAAAAAAAAAAAATTTCCTTTTAGTATCAGGCACAATCAGGGTTTTAGTCACATGAAACATGGCAGCTAAGGCATTTACTGTATGGGAGATCTTTGTGTTTGACCATGTGGTAAATCACAGATTGCGGTTAAAGGAATTGTTCGACATTGAAATTTTGCTTAATTGTAATGTATGGTAATGTCTCAATTCTTTCCTCAACAAGAAATATCGCTCCAAGCATTTATTTCTACCAGGTTCATTTATTGTCTTTCACTGATTTCTTCTCCAGTTTTCACTTCAGCAACAATAACTTATTGGTTAGTCACTGAAAATCAAGTTTAACAATAACCTAATTCATTTACCTGGGTCTGTTTACACAGTCATTTTATGTAAGAGTGTAAAAGTTCAATATAGCAAGTAAAAAATTCTGCATCTTTACTGGAGAGTTATTAATGATGCTACCCATGACATTCACATAGATTGTCTCGCAACAATTTGAAACTGGTCATTTAAACCGGAGATGCAGTGGGGACTAGTTATCTTTGAGCATTAAATCAATACGTGCTCCTCTAGAGACCAACACACACATGTGAGCATCCCAGAGGAGGCAAATTAATATTGATGCAGTCATGATACTTGAATAAACCCATCAATAACTGAGCAGAATTGATCAACGTGTTTGTGAATGTACTGCCCGGAATCGCCCCCATTGTAATAACACAGCAATTTATACCTGCTGCATTTTATTTATTGTCCTTTTTTTTAAAAAGAATTCCTGCCGTTTGCTCGTTGCCTTTTCATCCATTCTGTTTACTTGAATCGCGGCTCATTTGCAACAATTTGGAGATTTCATTTCAGAGAGAGCTGAGGTGGAGAAAGAGAAAGAAAAGGCTGGCGACAGAGGGTGAAGTTGGGAGTCCACGAGAAGATGGGGAGAGAGAATGAAAGACATTTCCTGGTACTGACCTGTATGCATTCAGTTAAATGAATTGTTTTTTTTTGGGGCTGATTCATAGCGGAGCTGTGTCACTCTGCCATAGTGGCTACCATGTCCCCGTGACACTGAAGGAGATGGAGGAGAGCGTGAATGTCCCAGGAGCTGTCAAGGTGCTGTCTAACAGTGACTGGGCTCGACATGTAGGTCAGAGACTCACCGACTGCTGAGTTCATTTATTGTGGCCGATAAAACTGGGAGTTTGTCCAACTACTGGATGAAATAAAATTTAAAAAAAAACAATGGAAACTGAAAACTTTCGATTTTCTTTCTTCAGACCTGAGCCGCAAGTTCCACAAATGATTTTCTAATCGTTGCACGATTTTTACCACAATCATTTATTTATATGTAATTCAATGATGCTGTGGGAAAATACTGTATGGATCCATGCATCATTGTTGCAGGATATCTGCTACTACTAGTACTTTATTCTTCCCAAATTCAATAACTGAAACCTTACTGTGAGGAACTAGTTCAACAGAAACTATTTTGGAATGATTTTGTATTTGTATTTGTGGATTGGTTGCTTAATAGGGTAGATATGTGCATCTCTAATAACAAGAGCAATAGTCCGAATATATTTATTGTATATTTGCTGTACAATAACTTATATTACTGTATTCTTTTCAGTCATGTCAGAGCTTTGAAATGTGAACACATTTCTCAGACAACAAAAATCCTAGGTTTGTTTGCTTAATTTGCACCAACAGCCATTTTGAATTTCCAGTAATAATCCAGTATTGCAGCGAGCACTTTTAATTAATATTCAACAATCCTGTTTGGTACATCTATATACAGTCTGGTTTAGTTATGATGTGGACAGATTAACTGATGTTTTGACCCAGGATCAAAAGCCTGTTGAGCATAGTCAAAGATGGGTTGACCGCATGTTCTATATGCTGCATCTTAGTTTGTATTCAAATTGTTGTGACTCTCTTCTTACAATGATTGACTAAAAAGATGGAAAAGACAAGAAGGTCAATCATAGTTTGTTTTTTTTAATAATGATTTCAATAATGATTCCAAAGGTACTTTGTAGTACACTCACACAATGATTTATCAACGGCAAAAAATGAATCAAAAAGCAAAACCCTTTCCTTTGTGTGTTAGTCCCCCCCCCCGCCCCCCCACACACACACACCATGTCTCATCTCCTGTCTGCCTGCACAGCACTGCTGTCTGGTCACACACTGACTGGAGGGCCCCAGAATTGTTGCGTTACATCCCACTAAGAAAAAAAACCATGAAGAGAACCATGTCATCATGAAGAGCTGTGAGTTAGAGTTAATGAATGCCCTGTGACTTCTTTTGTTCCATTTAAAGAAGGGTACTCTCAGAGGGAGAGCGCTGTTGCTGCTCGGTGTGTGGGTGCTTGACTGCAGTGAGTCAAACTATGTGTGACTTTAAAAAAAAAAAAAAAAAAAAAAGAAATCCACCTGTTAATGCCAAAGTGCGGTGGTAGCACAGTCTTTCTGCAGAGAGGAGACTCGAGAAAAGATGTAGTTCATGTGTTCCCTTACCCAACATCCTGGTATGTGGATGTGCAGTCTAACTTCTAGTGCTCACTGTTTCTCCCTTTGCACAGGCTTCTGGTTCTTCTCAGATCACGTTAATGCATCTGCACTCTCCCTGCCTTGCAATATTAAAATATTTTATATATATGAATAGATTTATGGATAGGTGTACCCACGATTGTGCAAGAGTTGATGGTTTAGGGGGATTTCATTCAAGAGAAACAAGTGGATTTATTGGCTAGTAATCATATTATGTTAAATGTGCTTTGTATTGCTCCAAAACAGCTGATATTGTCAGATAAAACTCCACATATTTGAACCCTTGCTCCAGGCTCTTCTAAAAAGCTCCATTCTCCTCATTTCTTGTGTTCTCTGATTTAAAAAAACAAACAAACAAAGTATAGTTCTATTAAAAGCACAGGGAGCATGGTGTTAACACTGCCCACTCTCTTTTCTCTTTACTGTTCCCAATGGCCGCAGATGAGCCCAAAGACGTGCCTTCACGGGCATCGCCAAGGGCCAATTTGGAGCGAGGAGATAAAGATTCATTAATTGGTAGATGAGAAGAACTGTGTTTGGCCAGAACGGCTCTTGTTCTCGCTGTCAGGTCTGTTGGGAGCCTCCAAAAAGCCTGTGAACGAGGCTCAAATATCAGTGACAAAACCATGTGGAATGCAGTCTGGACCTCATTTACTTATCAAACCTTTCTGGGAGAAAATCATCTAATTACATTTTGTAATGGCTGAGGCTAGTCTTAAGCTAAATTGTGGGCAATAACAGTGATTGAACATAAAACCTGCCTGAAGTCTTTAACCCCCCCCAACTAACCCGTCATCAACCCCCACTAAAAAGCCACTTAGAAACATACTGTATTTTCCAAACAGCTAGAGCCATACAGTATATTCTCAAATTTCACAAAGCTGATATTAAATAGAGAATCAAATATCCAAATATAAAACCATCTTCCATCATCACACCAATACAAAGAATCAAATTACATTCTACAATTCTGAACATCAGAGAAAAAAAACAAAAAACAAAAACAACAACAACAAAGCTTTTAAAAAAAAAAAAAAAAAAGACAGGTTCATTAAAAGTAACTATCAAATGTCTCTGAGGGTGGATAAACACTGCGAGGCTGCATTGAGAAAAGGATGAATTCAAGCCATCTTTATCACATTTACAAGATGTTGGCATTTGTCAAACATCTTATGAAAAATGTTTCCTTTTTTTTTTGTTGATATAATTTCAGTTTAACCAAATGTCTGCAGTGTTTATCCACCCCTGGCTATAGAATGCAGTAGCACTTGAAATAAAAAGATGACAGAAACTTGGCACTGAGTGGAGCCTATGTTAACAACGTCGTGATAAAACACCACTGGAGTCTGGGGATTCGCTGCAATTCAATCCTGACATTGCTCTTATTTTTTTAAATAAAGTATTATACATTTATCATAAATTTTCATTTCAGTAATAGTCATTGTTTGCCTGGAGGGAATAAATACTTCTAAATAAATATAGAAAAAATATATTACATTCTACATACTCATTATAGGGAATTCAGCTCGTCCCACTTCCCTTTAATTACGTTTATGGTAACTCATCATAATTTTCTTTTTATCAAAACAAAGCCCAAACTAGCCGCTCCAATGAGCTCGCTTGAATTACGGTTTTGATTAACCTGGCTCGTAAAGAGATTGGAACAGAACACAGCGCCTTCATTTATATGCAGATGAGCTGCCTTTGTCGAGAATAAACAAAATTCGATTTCGGCTCCTGAAAAACATAAAACATGTACGTTTGCTTACAAGCTTGTAAAATGTCAGAACCACAGAAGTCACTAATTCAACATGATAACCTTGATTATCTCAAGTGAGCATAAACAATGTAAACATCACTTCTAGGCAACAATCATCTCCTAATATCTCTATCTCTAATGAAAATAGAATCTCATCAGAATTTAAAGCAGGGGGTATTAATGGGCCTTGTGTCCACAGCAGTAACCCAAACACGAGGATCTATGAAGAATATAAAAACAATGTTCTCTGACTTTTCAAATAAATGTTTCTTTGATCCCCCATCATGCCCTGCAAGGATGCATGTGTTGTATGGTGTAATATCACAGCTCAGTTTGGTTTAATTCTCTTATAAAAAGAAACGTGTTTGTTTCGCTAAATATATTTCACAAACCATCAATACACAATACCGTAAATTCTGCATCTTGCCTGCTCTGAATGCAAAACAATAAAAGACACATAGAGAC
>CALSBV010010348.1:6319350-6338859 GCA_943590825.1 Bovichtus diacanthus | reverse complement strand
ACACACACACAATCTCTAATTAGTTGATAGCCGTGTTACCGTAAGGCCACTGCCCAGGCCTAAATAATACCTAGCCCTAGAGACCATAGACTGTATAAAACAAGTGGATGCAGCCTTTGGGGTCTGAAAAGTGAAGCCAATGCAGAAGCGCCTTAAACCTGCATTCTTTCAAATGGCCAGCAGGGGGTGACTCCTCTGGTTGCAAAAATAATTGGATTGTACATAAAGTGATGAGAAAATGGCCCTACTTCTAAATGGTCTCAGTCGCTAGTTTTACGTCTTCTTCAATACAGCATGATGATCATTTTTGTAAATGATGGATACGTTTAGAGTAAAATAGACGACACGGCAGGGTATGCTTTAGGGCGTGGCTACCTTGTGATTGGCAAGTTGCTACCACGGCGACCTGTCAGTCAGGAAAGAGGCGTAACAATGCGTATCCCTCGCCAGCTCCCTCTCGTCCAAATATAGTCTTGCCCCCAAAAAAAACAAGATTGTGACAGCCGAAATGCTGAACTCGAGGCTTTAAAATTTTAGTCCACAAACCACTGGGTGACATCATGGTGGCTACGTCCACTTGTTATATACAGTCTATGCTTATGCTTTCAAAAATGATTTTTGACTTTACAGACACCAAAACACCTCAAAGTCATAGTGGCCCTTTTTGCAGTTCTTCACGCCCCCCTTTTCAGAAACTGCGCTAAGAAAATACAACGTGGGCAAGCTTCTTATACTTGCATCTCAATGCAAACATGTAAACACGAACACAGCAGACTGCCGCAGCTTGGCGTCTTCACCAACCAGCCCTCCACGACTCCCTTACTTCGGGTTTTCACTCCACGTAAAGACGAATGGATTTCAATCTTTCCATCCTCCCATACTCTTCACTTCGACGTGTTGTTTTTGAGTGCTCCTCTTCAATTCTGCGTTTTCTTTACTTGTAATCTCTGCCTCACAGTGAGGATGAACTCTGGCTGTAGTTTCTGAGTGTCAGTCTACTGTACCGGGGCGAAGGGGGAGAGGGGGGAGGATGGGAGGGGACTGGGGGGAGACACAGACCTGTCTCTGAGATCAGTGAGCCACTACTAGATGCCAGGGAATCGCGGAAAGGCGAAGGCGGAGTCAAAGCAATAAGCTCCTCTTCCAAATCGCCCCTCCTCAGAGGGGAGTTGGTGAGGCAGGTGATCAGGCCTCCTCGCATGGGGGAGAGAGAGGGGGAGTTCTGGGCATGAGGAGGCGGCAGGGGGTAAGGTGAGTGAGGAATAGAGTGAATGAGACAGCCACTCCGGCCCACCAAGCTGGACTCGACAGGTGGGAGGGGCTGGACGTCAGCGTAGGTGGTGAGGGTCGGGGCCATCGGGATTTCACGGGGCAACAGATACGGGTCGGCGGGGTGAGGAGAAGGAGGCGTCTGCTTGTTCGAGTGCGTCGGGGAGGATGACAACATCATGCTGTTGAGCTCGGTGATGTTGGCGGTGAAGCGGTTTACCACGCAGCTGATCTGATCCATCAGTGAACTCTGGGCCGGTCCCGGGTGATTGTCCACCACAATCAAACGACCGTCGCTCCCCACGACCAGAGAGCCGCTGCTGGCAGGCCCGCAACTGCTGCCGCCGCTGCAGCCGCTGCGGCCACTGCCACCGCTGCCACCGCTGCCGCCACTGCCGCCACTGCCGCCACTGCCGCCACTGCAAATACTGCTTGGGTAGTTTGGAATACCAGTCATCGGGTGCTCCTCCCCTACACCTGCCCCTAGTCTCTGGCTGATCGTGCTGATTGGCGAGGGCGTCTGCGGCCGGTATGTGACCGAGTAGCGCTCCTCTGCTTCAGAGAGCTCATACAGGGTCTTGTCTGTGACAGAGTCCGGATGAATGGACAGGGAAGACATGGAGGGGAGGGAGGGCAGAGGCATATGCGGGGGCAGGTCCCCCCCTCCACAGTAACGTTCCTCGGAAGTTTTGGAGAAGGGCTTGATGACGGCAGTCTGGTTGTTCTCCTTCTTCTTGATGTGGAAGGACAGCCGTTGCCACAGGTGGTTGCCACGTGAGCCACTGCGCTCCGTCTGCGCCCAAGACACTGATTTACCGTTGGAGCTGGAGAGCAGGAAGGGAAAGAGGGAAAAGAATGAGGGGTTGTTTATAGAGCTTGGAGGTAGATTTACCACCTTTTGCTAATTAGCAGTTTATTGATTTGATATTGATTGTCAAGTCAGTTTGGTGTTGGAAAATAAATTTAATTTGTTTTTGTTTAAACAGCTACATTTGTGATTAGACATTATATAGACGACAAGGTACACACACTTTTATTCTGTTATTTTCAGTTTAGAAACAGCAAAAAGGGAATTTTTGATTTGCACGGTTACGTTTAACGTTGTGTTTAGACCCTGACTTTAGTTTGACTACAGAAGAAGAAGGAGCACCGAATATTATATTCTAAACATCTCTTTCATTTCTACATACTGCAGACTCTACTTTCTGTCTGGCAGCTGGATGTGGGCATTTAACATTGAACACTATTAACACTTTCTTTTAAATGAAATATACGGTGAATTGTGTTTAATATTCTACTCAGGATTTGTTTTTGAATCACATTATATGACATTCCAGACGTAGACGTGACATTTCTTACTTCAGTAAGTGATTTTATTGTTATTAGGAACTTGTAGATTGTGAAATTGTACTTTCATAGGGCTGCTCATTTCATATTATGTTATAGCAAATCTAAAAACCAGCCAAAACCCTGTTAATGGTTATTTGGATGAGGGCAAAATGTACTTAAAAACTTCACTGCAGCAAAAACAAACATAGCAAAAACACAAGATAAATGTGCCTGCTTTACATTAGTTCCTATGTGTTCTCCTACATGAGTAATGTCACGTAATAGATACAAACATATTTAAATGGAGCCTTGACTGAATCACAGAAAATTGGTTGGACTTCACATGGCCAGTAATTGCGTTACAATTCATTTTCTGTCCTATTTTTTTCAGACTCTATGTTCTTCATTTGTCTTTGTCAGGTTCTCTTTTCCTCTGTCTCTATTTTACCCTCCATCTTACAATTTTCTCCACTTTTCTCTGCTTCACATCAGTCACAGCACTGTCCCCTGCCTCCCCCCATTTTTCCTCCTCTCATCCTTTTGTCAGGTTAATTAGTGTGATTAATCTGTAGTGGAACTTCTGATTAAACCTCACACCACCATGGCTGGGGGTGAGAAGAACTCAAATCCCCCTTGGGACGCACGCGCACACAAAGACTCTGTAATACGTACACACACACACACACACACACACACGCACACACTGCATGTCCACACAGATCCATATGCTGCACATGTCGACCACACATACCCATCATGTGATCTACTCATCTGATCCCATAGGAAGAGTCTCTGACAGAAGGATTTGGAGCAAGGTCTGCCCAAGCCAGACATGCTACAAACAGGAACACGTGTTGCACGTACTAAAGGAGCGCTTGATTGATCTTATCTTACATATATTGCATCCAGATTTCAGTATGTGGTGGAGGTAAACATGCACTCTTCAGTAGTTCAAACATTTGGTTCAGTCAAATATTTCTTCTTATTATTATTTTTTTTATATATTTCTTCTATTTCCCCCCTTTTTCCGCTGGTTTCATGTCTGCCTGCATCTGTTCAGACTACACAATGACAGCATCTCAAAGGCAACAGCTTCCAGCCCTGCACTGAGGAGATAGACAGCCCTGCCAATTACCACCACCCACAGGGGAAGATAGGACCAAAAGAGATGGAGAAGGGAAGAGAGGAATAAAAGGAACCAAGATGGAAGAACTCCTGACATTTCTCAAAACAACGTGATTGAAATCTTGCTTGCTAAGCGGGGTGAACTCCAGTAACGCGCTGACAAACGAAAATGTGTTCTTGTCTTTTTCCTCCCTATTCATTCTGGGCAAGTGGCTGTGCGTCACTCCTTTTGTGTCCATTGATCGGTTCCCTGTCACTGTAGATGGCTTGTGGATGGCCTTCAGCTGGGTGTGAAAGCTATTATGTTTCTCATTTTAGCACTATTCCTTTAGCCTTTTCTTCTTCTCTGTATTTACCATCACTTCTGCTTTTCATGCCTCTGTCCATTCCCTCCATCCTCTCTTTGTATTCAGATTTCTCTTTCCAATTTTCTCCTCTCCCTCCCAACCTCAGTTCACCTCTCTCTTGCTTTGCCATGTCTCCATTAGGCAATTGTCTGCAGTTCATGTTAGGGTCAGAGGAACAGTCAAGCAGACTCTGGGGAGTTCAGAGAATCAATCTCTCAGAGAGCTCGAACACACACACACACACCATAAATAGTCTAAAGAGTGGGGCCATTACAGAAATGGTACCTTGGACTGTAACTGCGGAGCAACCTGGCATTAACCTGGCCAATGAGCCTCTAGTGTACACACACAGACACACAGACAGACAGACAGACAGACAGACAGACAGACAGACAGACAGACAGACACACACACACACACACACACACACACACGTACCTGAGATTCTCTCCAGTAGAGCCTCGGCGTTTCCACAGGTTAACCAGACTAGAAGAACGGCTGGCGGCTGAGGACGATTTGCCGTCGCCCACGTGCATGCGCACCACTGTGCTCGTGGTAAAGGCACTGCGCACGTTACGCTCTGGTTTGGCTAGAATGATGTACACCTGTTATGAAATAAAACATGATATATGTTATTTAAGTATCGCAAAAACTGTTCTAAAAAAAAAAGAAAAAAAAAAAAAAAAGCTAAACAAAACAATTTGTTTTTGGAAAAAATTTTTTTAACAAAAATGTTTTTTTATAAATTTTTTTTTTTTTTTTTTAGAGGAGTTATGTCATGACTGTCATGACTCACCTTTTTAATGTACAAATCTAATACAAAGACAAAGAAGCCACAGCTAATTGTTTATACTGATTGCAATTCTGATGTAGTGGCAGAAAACCTGATACATGATAATAGTCTAAATGAGCCTTTTCACTCCAGTGCTGTTGGGAAAAAATGTATTTCAAGTTTTCTAATCATTTATTCAAAAACACTTGAACACTCAATTTCAATTACATGGTGTTTACTGGGAGTGCTGCCCGTGCATTACGAATCTAATGACAGGGTTTCTGTTAGACTGTCAATAGGAAACAAATACTTTGAGGTGCTTTATTATCAAATTTAAGTATGCACACACCAAACCAAATTGTACTGCATGCACAACATGAGGACATGTGACAGGATGAGTATGAAAAAGTACATTTCTACACTGAAAATTACGCAAAGAAAACCAAGTTCTTCTTTCTTGGTTCTGGGATGAAGACATAAACATTCATATATTGGGATTAAACTGCTTTTATACAGATAATACAGATCATTTAAATACTCAACAAGGTGTTCTGACATATGCAAATAAACCCATCATGGCGATTCCTCTCCTGAGTCCAAGATCAGAAAAAAACCTCAGGGTCTGTCATTGAGGACATAACCTGGACACCTACCACATACAAACGATTGTGGTAAGTTTAATACACTGTTTAGTCTGTTTCTACAGTGAGAGTTAACTGGTAATGTAGCATGAAGTATCACCACCGTTGCTACAGATACCTGCCGTTTAATATATATCTTGTGTACTGATTTAGAATTACAAGCCCAGATTATTTGAAGTTTGGACACCTAACAAGCACTCAGACAAAGGGTATTTAAATGTTTTAGATTTTAGCTCCCGCCTTACCTTGGGTACAAACATGCAGCACAGCGCCACAGTGGCACTGAGGCTGACACTGAAGCACATGGTGATAATTTTGTAGTTGGAGCCAAAGTAGATGGGTACGAAGGCCAGCCAGATAATACAGGTGGTGTACATGGTAAAGGCAATGTACTTAGCCTCATTGAAATTAGCTGGGACGTTGCGGGTCTTGGAGAGAAAGATAAGAGTCAGAGAGAAAGAGTAAGCAAATATTCACACATTTCTGTATTGTTGTTGAATCATTCTGTGTATTCTGGCCTAAATCAGGAAAATAAAACAAAAAGGAATACACCGTTAGTTTGGGATCGCAGGCCTTTTCAGAAGCAGATACACACGGCTACACACGGCCAAACCACTGCCTTCGCATTACCGTTATAAATCCGATGCTAACGTTATGTCCGAGTGAGTTGTAATGGTTTTCTCTGCCGCTGTGTTCATAAACATGGTTCATTTGTGTGCTTGACTTTTCACCACTCTGCAGAAAATGGATGGCTGCAGGCCACCTACAATCAAACATTGACTTTGTAATGCGTTTGGTTCAATAGAATTTAATTTACTGCTGTTGAGAGAGGTAGAGCACCAAACACAAACAGTGGGTGAATTACTGCTCTCAGGTTATGTCTGTGAGACTTTTCTCATATATAGCGACACGAAGTAGCATGTAGCGTATGTTCCTACAAAGAACAACATATGCCTCCAGCAACACGTGTGCTTGGAGCTGTGGATTTTAAAACACCTACTAACTGACACTTTTAGTGACTTCAATCTTCATATCGTCGTTTTAAATTCTGCATCACAGATTTACAGCAAAACAAGCCTTTTGGTTTTCAGGCAGTAATAAACAATAGTAACAAACACTTCAGTTAGTACCTTGAAGGCATAGAAGGTGCAGCTGAGGATGAGCAGGCCATTGTATCCCAGCGGGGCAACCACACCCAGGTTATTGGTGTTGCAAATGAGGTTGACCTGGCGGATGCTGGGGTAGTCATGGATCACCTGTAGAGACAGACCGGGGAAACAGGGCAATGATAAAAAAAAATAAATAAAAAAAGAAGCTTGACAGCTCTTGCTACAGGCACCATTTATTCCCAGTAAACTGTGAATAATGTTCTACTGTGGTCACATTAAAATAGATTGAGGAAGTGGTGCAGTTTAACAAGCTAACATTTCCATTCATTACACTGTCCAACATTTAGCCTTAGAGCAGGATTATTTGACAGCTTTGGATAAAAAAACAACAACATGATTTCTCTAACAATGTTAGTGCTCTAACATTAGTGACGGACTCATGGAGATTAAAAGCCTCATTATGAGGCATCTTTTTGAGGTAACTCTTGATTCTTCTTTATGGTTCTCTCTCTCTAAATTGTCTTTCAATAAGCCACTCTCCCACTCACAATGAAAAAACAGACAGGGACACACACACATACAGCTTACCTCAGGTGGCTCCATGAGGAAGAGAGCCACGATGATGCCCAGCTGCAGCAGTATGAGGAGGAAGGCAATGATGAGCTGAGCGCAGGCAGACATGAAGCGAGGTTTCTTGGTACAGATCTTCTTCTTGCTGCCAGCCAGGATCCGAGCGATGCGGTTTGTCTAGGGTCAGATCGCAAACGCCATCAGGACCCTTTGATCAAATATACACTGAACATACTGTATCTATATTCTGACCTTTTGCTTCCTCGAGTTCTACACTGCTAACACTGTCATTATGCAGACATGTAAGTGAGAAAAACTTCAAAAATATTGCACAGAGGAGTCAAAATCTAGTGCGACATGCTCATGGTCATTTCCTATGGGACGGCTATTGCAGTTCCCTGCATATCCCCTTTGCTCTTACCATTAAGGAAAGGAAGGCATAACAATCTGCAGTATCGGCCCCCTATCGTCTGATTAGGTCCACTGAATCTCCAGCATCTGAAGCTTTTCTGTGGCTAATCCCTACAGACCATTGATGACCAGAGCGGGTCAGCATCATCTGATCTACTTCACTTTTGCGTCCAGTGTTGAATTTGGTGCAATTTCAACATGCGGGGCCCGCAGGTCACTTTTACTGTTGGGTGCTTGATATATTAACATTACAACGAAACTTTCACTTTCCTGCAGTTAACGAGCGATGAGCAGTTCTCAAGAACGCTGCAAGCTGATATCATAACAGGGGTACTCCAGGTCTTTAGAAGTCACTTCTTTAGCCCCAAGACTGCTGCGCCCTACATCTCATACCTTTTTAACTCAATCCTTACAGTACCTTGGTGACAAGCGCAGAGTAGCTCATGGCAGGTGACAGGCCTATTCCCAGTCGTTGGAGGTAGCAGTGGATGACATATGGTTTGGTTATGAGGCTGAAGGTACACAGGTACCCCAGGCAGATCCCTGCCAGTATTATGTAGCACAGCTCCCTACTGGAAGATTTCACTACTGGGGTGTCCCGGAACCTGAAGACATTCAGATTATCACAACAATTATGTGCAGAAACATGTAAGTGAAGACATGCAGAAATATCTACAAGAATTTAAACACACACTCAAAACAGCGATGAAGAAAAGAAAGTGCAAAGCAGGAATGTATCGTGCGTATATACATCTAGTCTCGCACTCTTTGCATTGTTCTTCTCAGTTCATATTTTTTAGGCAGAGAGATTCATTACCTGATGAAGACTGCAGTGACAAAGAATGTGAACATTAGACCGAGGCAGGCAAAGACCACAGCAGCAATGGGTTCAGGGTCTCCCCACCGCAGGTACTCCACTGGGATCGGGTCACAGCCTGGGGATAGAAGTGTGTGGAGATGCAGTTGAAACTAAATGAGTCAAAGACTTTTATTTCATGTGTGTGAAACCAGGCAACTAGATAATATAGAGCGAGCTAAAAGGTAAGACTGACATACTTTTGCCCCGAATGTAACCGTATGTTGATCATAATGCATTTTCCTTTCATTTCTCTTGTATCTTTTTACATCGAGCTTTGACCCACATCTGACGCAGGTTGAGCATCAGTGTACAACACTTGTTTCGGTGACTAACAGCCTCCACAGGTCAGGGTTGGAGGAGCGTATGTTGGACCCACCGGTAACCAGGTAGGAAAGTCTCAACAATGAACTGACTGAGCAGCATCGCCTTCAGCCAAAACCTGCATCTTGTGTAAAAAGCTTGCTAATCTCACTAGCAAACTTCAGTGAAAAGTGTGCGAAAACCTGACGAAACTGAATGAGTATTTAGTTCTTAGCAATCTGCAATCAATCAATTATCAAAACACGGATATTGTAGCCATTAATCAGCGCGACGCCTTCATTATTCACTGTTGCTCACAAAGTGAAGATTTCACTTTTTCTTTAACACCTCTCTTGCTTTAATACCTTGCCGCTTTCCTCAGACTGCATTCATTTTGACCTTAGGATATAAACTTCTCTGTTGTCCACACTTTCTTTCTTATCCCTCCATCTGTGTCTCTATTTCTCCCCTTCTTCTCGTTCCCGTCATTCAACCTTTGTATCCATTTCCTGTCACTCTCTTTTTCCTTGTAATTCCTCATCCATCACTCTGTCCCTGTCTTTCCCCCCTAATATCTTCCTTATCTCCCTTTATCCTCACCCCCCCCCTTCCTCCCTCCATCTCAGTTCCTCCTAGGCAAAGAGATAAAGTGTCATTAATTAAAGGGACAGTTCTAATTATGAACCGTCTTAACGCTTGCTGAAATTATCCGGCTGGTTGGTCTAGACATACTGTACAATACATCTTCACTTCTTTTTTCCCCGTCTTACTTTCTCCCTTTGCTTCTCTCTTTCACAGGCAAACACACACGCATGAATGTAGCCACACACACACACACACCTGTTCGTACAGTACTGCAAATCGAAGAGAGAGGGGAAGAGTCATTAAAAAAGACTTAAGTCATTTAATGACTTTGTCTTTAACACGGTCAATGAAGTTTATCAAATCAGAGAAGTGGTTACGTTTCGGGGCATAAACAGCAGCCGTAATGGCTGTGGAGCAGAAACAAACAGACAGAGGGAGGAGGAAGCACTCTGCACAGGATATGGCTCACTTGCAGGCATATATCACTGAAAAGCCATTTGGATAATATCTGTGTAATCTAAAACACAGTGTGAGGTATTCAATCCATACAATAATCACTAGCCGCTGGTATTGTTTTCACTTTGTGAGTCTGTGTGTGTCATCATGGCAAAATGTGGTCCTGGAGATGCCTACTGTAGCCGGAACAACCACAGAAGAGGGTTTTTATTTATTTTTTGCCGGGTGTTTTTATTTCTATCTTATAAGGTCACAACTGTGAAAGGTGCCGTCACACATTTTTACAGGTTAGGATTGAAATGAAGGCAGAGTTCGAAGATGGCTGTGGTCCAAGTAAGGGCGGCAGGGAGGGTAGGAAGCGGTGAAGGGGCTATTAGCCTCTAACCTCTAGGTTTATTTAAAGACAGAACATAAAACATACAAAAATAAGTCGAAATGAAGCAGCTTCACAACAAAATCACCGATCTGATTCTCTTTTGTTTCTTACTTTAGGAATTACGTGTATGTAAATGTAACTGTTCAACATCATGTAGTTAGTTTAGCTTTTTTCCTACTTTAACATAGCCCCTCTTTAAGAAACAAGGACTACAGTACCTGTCCTGCCTAACAATGAGGGGTGAGGATCACCCACCCGCTCCAATTAATCCTGCCCACATAAATCTAGATGCTGGGGCCGAAGATCCCAGATCAGTGTTTTCCTCATGGGTTTTCTCAGAGCAGTCGAAAGGCATCGGCTATGTCTGCATTTTAATACTTAATTAGTTCACAAACCTGCAGGAAATCCTGTTGTTTTTGACCCTCAAAAGGGGAGGGGGACCGTTTGGAGGGTTCAGTCAATATAAAGTTTTGAGGCAAACTCCTTCAAACACTCTCAGACTCAAACTGTGGAACTTTACCGATCAGTGGAGAGGCTCAAATCCCAAAGCTAATCCTCCCTTTTTATGCTCCTTTCACTCTCCCTGGCTGCTGCTTCTGTCACAGCCTCTATTCATCTCCATCTCTCTCTCTCTTTCAGACTCACTTTTTCCTTCTCTTTATGATTCTAAGTCACTTTTCCCTCACTCTCTTCTTCTTGTTTTTGCTCTATTGCTGTCACCAAAACTCTCCTTTGCTTTCTATGGTTTCCACACCCACTGTACATCTGTCCCTGCCAGCTGAGACCTTTCTCTCCCTCTCCTCTCTGGCTCTTTATCTCTTCATCTCTCTCATTCCTTCTTTTGGCCTGAGGGAGAGAGATCAAAATGTCTGCTGGAGGAACAGGGCAAGCAGTTTGTTTACACCTCATTATTACTGTTCCATATAGCCCCGCTGGGGGACACGCAGCACTTATTGTTGATGAAATGAGTCGCACACATGGACATGCACTGACAAACACACACAAAGTAATACGTAACCCCAATCACTCTTTCGATTCTTTATCTCCTTCTTTCACTGTCAATCTTCTCACCGGTTTGCGCCCTGTTTTAGTTTAAGGATGCTTCTCTCTCTGGCAGTGAAGCTCAATCTGAATTTTCAGCAGGGCTCGATTCATGTTTTAATCATCGAGCATGGTGAGGAGCTAGCAAGTGGTATAATGAGCAGCTGAAAGCATAACAAGGCAATATTCAACCGCTTCGAACGCAATGGAGGGGAAATGGATTTTCATTGCAACTGAAGTGCATTTGCATTGAAAGCTGCTCTTGATGCAGAATAATTAAAACATTGGTGACCATGTTGGTAACAAATTAAAGGGATGAGAAAGAGGCAGTGCAGGGGAGGGGAGGAGAGGGAAAGAGGAGGAGAGGGTGAAACGGAGAAATCGTCTCTCAGTTTCCCTCTCTATCTAACTGGTGCAGGGCTGTATAATGATATGCAGTAATGGCAAGCTGTGTGAAGGGAAAACCCAATTATTTAATTCTACTAAACATCTTTCATCCTATGACCCTACGCACAATCATGCACAAACGCATATCGGTGGTCATTTCACGGTTTCCTTCGGGTAGCATTGTGCATATTGCATTGATATCACAGGGTTTTCATGCAGGAGCATCGGCAAATGCTGCAGCTTCATGGGCTCATTGCAGTATTTCTATTCATGTATTTTCTTGGCAAAGCGGAAATGTCTTTGCGATTGCACTCATATGTTATAAATGAACATGCAGACACAAACACACAGAGACTGACCTGTGAGGTCATCAGTAGGCCAGGAGCCCAGTTCACAGGCTCGGCAGGTGTACTCGTCGAACACAAACTCGTTTTCTTTACACGGAGTGCACGTCCAGCAGCAGCTCACCTCACCTTTACGGATCACCTGGAGAGAATGCACAATGTCTGTGTGTACCTTTACCTTTGTGTAGTACATCCTTGCAATTCTCCAGCCACTGTGTTACATGGAGCCTTTTATTTATGTTTAACTGTCCTACAAGACATTTCATATAAGAACATTTGTATGTATGGACAACACTCCACAGTAGGGCGCTGGATTCACAATATTGCCTGTAATGACTTTTACTAACTGCAAAGTAAATACTTGAAAAATGCCCCATGTAGCCAGACGTTTTATCCGTAAGCGCCATTTTACCTTGATCTGTCCTTTGTCACAGGGTTCACTGCAGACTGACTTGATCATGCCGTCTTTGTTAGGCCAGATTTCATCGTCATCTATCTTCAAGCCTCTGTTGTCCCAACTGCCCACATTAATGTAGTCGTAGTAGTCCTTCCCCATCTTTTTGAAATTCATTATTTCGTACCTGTGGATGACAGGTACACATGCAGTATACATCCAACGCAATAATAACACCCGTAAGTCGTGTCGTACCATGCAAGCCCAAAGGCCGAATGAAAAAGAAATCCATGACAGTTGTGTTGAGTTTAAGTGCGTACCTGCCAGGCGAGTCTCCGTTCACATCAAATAAGATTCCCTCCCCTGACACGCCTGTGAAGTTGGTTTTCATCAAGAAGTCCAGCAGTGTAGCACCATCTATGGGTCGCATGGCATCACACAGGCCCTTAAAATACATGAACAAGCATGTCATATCCAACAAAAATGTCCTGACCCACAGCTTAACAAACACTGTCTCAAGGACGTATTCTTGTGCGCTCACAAAGAACTGGTGGTCAATGGCCATCCGTGTTGATACAATTCAAAGAACTGAATGCAATGGCATATGAACGGCAAAAATATTCCTTTAAACCTCATCTTAAGTACAGTAAAGTATATTCAAAACATGACTCTTGGCTATCTTTAAGCAATCAAAACACCAGCAAACAAGGTGAACTCTCCCTTTAAGTCTCATGAAAATGTTAACGTAGCAGGGCTTTTTTTCTGTCCCATTCAGTCCATTCACTGTTACTATTTTCACACACAGTGAACAGTGCCAAGTTGGATAATCTCATGACGTTTAGTCAGAAATGAATCCCTGTCAGACATATTACATTCCAGTTAACATGTCTGCAAGGATGAAATCTAAAGTAAATCCCACAAAGCTACAAATAATATGAGCCAAAATCACAGGTTTACTGTTGTAGAACTGAAAAAATTGTTTCAGTTTTGACCTTTTTTATCTAAATTGGTACATATGAATAAGTAATGTTTATATAGTATAAGCGATCCCCCAGGTTCCTATCTTGCACTTTCCCGGTGAAGTGTATGTAGTGTGACAATAAGAAGATAGAATAAAAGATGGCCACCATGGCCACTATGGCAGAATACCCAGCTGGTACTTTCTTTTTGTCCCACCATTCCCCCTCTCCACCCCTTCACCTCCCTCCTTTGTCTTCTTGCCTTGTCCTAGTATGTCTCTCCATTCATCCATCAGAGCAGTACCTACCTGATAGCCTGGGCAGAGTGCCCGTTGCATGTTATGCAGGCCATATGCCATCGAGTAAATGGCATTTATGACAAAGCCCATCTTAGTGTCCTGCGCATACTGCTGCCGAAGCGACTCTCGCTCTGCAGAGGTGGGAGGGTAGAGTCGGGCGGGGAGGGAGGGAGAATTGGTTTGGTGAGGAAGGATGGAAAGAGAAAAGCAGGTATATCAGAGAAACTCTTAATTTCCCTTCTAGTTTTATGAAACACAGTGTGCTTTTTTTCCCCCCCCTGACATCAAAGACCACTCTCTTTCCTCTCTCATCGGCCACTTCCCACCTCCACATCTCATTTCTGTCTGCCTCTTTCTGTGTCCTGTTCATTTGTATTTCATTAGAATACATGAGACATGACTCCCTTTGATGCAGCTCACCGCTTTGCCTATGAATGGAGGAATTGAAACAGAGAGAGAAAGATAGGGGGAGACGAATACAAAGAAATAAAGGGAAGGTGCACTCACAGCCACAAGGGATATCTCCAGATGAACCGGAAAGCTGTGTGTATCCATATGGTGTGTGTGTGTGTGTGTGTTCTGCCATTCTGTTTGTATGTTATTTGCATAAATAGTGGCCATTATGAAATCCTGAAACAAAATGCAGATTGTTAGTGTAGGCTGTTATGTTGAATCAATTCTCTCTCTCTCTCTCTCTCTCTCTCTCTCTCTCTCTCTCTCTCTCTCTCTCTCTCTCTCTCTCTCTCTCTCTCTCTCTCTCTCTCTCTCTCTCCTCACTGCTACAAGTGTTCAAGAAGCACATTTGAGGTCTCATCCCAAGTGTCTTTATGTGTCTATTCGTGTCTGTACTCACTGCCACAGGTGCGGTTGTATTTGCTGCTCTCCTGTGGGTGACCTTTAAGTCGACAGTGGAAACGATGCTGCCAGAATTCCGGAAACCAGGGGTTCCTGAGGTTGTTTTCAGGACGAAGTTTAAGGTAGTACTCATCAAACCATTTCACATCAGCCGACTGGAGCTTGATGGTGATACCTCCCGCCGCTTCCCTTACATAGCCATCTGTTACATCGTACCGGTCCGCCCATCCATCACTGCAAAGACACAAATCAAAGACAAGCAGAAAAGTTTAGCAAACTCCATCAATTTACCCGTTTCCTCTGAAAATGTGGTGGAATCATTTGATCATTCCCAAATACTTGTTCTGAGTATGCTGCACAAGCCATTTAGAGAACTTAATTGGACATTTTATGCTTTTCAGACATCTTTCTCTCAAGACCGAGGTGGAACTACTGTATGTGTGAAAATTGTCTTTGGGATTTTTTTGGTCTTACTATCATAATTGAAGGTTGAAATAATGGGGCTGCCCGAATAATTCTACCAGAACTCTTACACCTTATCTGATCTCCATTTCAGTTTCCAGAGTCCCCGTTTCTATGAGAGCCTGTAATATAAAAAGAGCCCTCTGGCAGGTGTGCCTTTTATAGGGCCAGCACCTATAGGATTTAATACTGGTAGTTAAAAAATAATCAATCTGATTAGCTCAGCGTGTATAGTACATGAAAAATGTAACGTACCGAGATGTAAAAATTAGTGGGTATGTCTCTAGAGCCCATTGCAGTGCTGGGCTTTCGTCATGGAAATGGATGAAATTACAATAAACAACTATGGGTGTTGTGCGTGTGTGTGTGTGTGTCCATGAAATTACGTTTTGGGGTTGAGAGGTGAAGCACAAGGACAACAACGTGTCACTATAACAAATAAACCCACACACACACACACACACAAAGACATTTACTTGGTGAGTGTTCTAGTTTCCTCAGAGGAAAGAACAAATGGAATGAGCAAAAAGACGAGGAAGAACAGCGAGAGACAGAGGCAGAAATAGCAAAAAGCAAATCACGGGAAAAAATCAGTGAGAGGAGGCACAAACAGAATGATTAGCAGGGAGGACATGTGGGAGGGAGCTCTTACATCATTATGGGCAATGTCCAAAACTCATCATATCGCTGACAAATAGGCATAAACATTACGCACAGACAGTCATACACCAGGCCGGGTGTTGAGATGATCTAGGTCAAATGGAGTATTTTGGCTGCAGCTCAGTAGCCGTGCCCCGTCAGACACCAGCAAGATGAATATAACTGCCTCACAATACACACACTGACGAACTGTGGAGACATATCACTGTAGTTTGCCTTTTTCTTTGGGGGGGGGGGGGGGGGTTTGGGTTTACCGCTCCTCAAGGAGACACAGATGGCACAGTGTGTGCGTGTGTGTGTGAGAGAGAAAGAGAGAGAGGAATTGAAAGAGAAAGAAGTGGAAGTGAAAGACAAATCTTCTTTCCTCCTTTCACAACTACTGCCAACATGGCCTCAAGCAGGACAATGATCCTCAGCTCTTCCAGCAGAATTTCTCTTTTCTTTCTTTCTTTCCATTTCTCTCCGAGCCCCCAGAGGACAAAACTCATTTTCTCCTGCAGCAGGACTTCCAGCCTCAGTCTGATTGGAGACCCAAAGTGTTTGTGTGAGTGTAAACTGCCTTCTGCCGCCATTTGTGTCGCTCTAACTTTTTCGTCTCTATTGATGTCGTTCTTCTGGTCACCCTCTGCCTCTAAGCAGTGGTCATAAATCATGGTTGAAGCATTTCTAGATGGCTATCCATTACAGGATGGACAGCCAAATAAATGTGTGCAAGTATGTAATGTGGGTGTGAAAGTATGGTTTCATATTTGTACGGTGGGAGACGGTTGGGGGTGACGGTGTCTCTGTCGCTAAGGCTTGTTTAGCTTGTTGTCATAGATAAGTGAGGAAAGGCTACTTTAGTGGACACAGACTTATTGAGGCGTGTGTTTACTGATTTATTTAGGCTATAAGGACTTGAAATACGTTTCTGAAAAGATAGATGTTGCCTGAATTTTTTTTTTAAAGTATCATCAGTTATGGTTTATAGACGTGGTTCTCAACGTTGGGGTTGGGGCACCCAAAGCAGTCACAGATTTTTAAAGTTTTACAGCTGGCTACTGGCTAATTTGACTTCTTTGGGCCTTCAAAAATGACACAATCCCTTATGGATTGGCTTGATGACAACCCATAGACACATACAACCTGACAGTAGACATTAGGCCTACTTCATATTAAAGAGTTATAAGCCAAGAAGGTTGGGGACCACTGGTTTATCTGACACCAGTGTTGGTATCAGGTTCCACAGAGTCATTTCAAGTACTGCTGCTTAGATATAAACTACCAATGTGGCTGTAGTTGCTTTCATAACTATTTCAATAACAGTGTTGAATTTGGTTCCTTACTTTTCATTCAACCGGTTGCATGATCAGCACATATTGTTCCAGGGTTTCCGTTCATTGTGTCCTGGAAGATTTCAATGTACCAACGAGTAGAAGAAGTTCCGGTCAAACATTATCTGTGTTTATTGAGCTGGAAAACTATTGAAAGGCAGGTTATAAAAAGAATCGCTTAGAGGGAATTCTTTTCACCGGACATTATGCCTGGAGAGATTTAAATATGCCGGATTTAGCAGATTTTACTGGTCCAAAAAATGGTAATTATCGGATAAAGGACACCCAGGATTGTTCAACATTATATTTTGAATTAACTTAAAGCCGTCTCCCTGTAAAATGAGAAGTAAATCCATGGGGCTTGAAATAGTTTTGAACGCCGACTGTAACTTTTAGAGATCCACACTGCTGCTCAAAACAGTTTTTTGGGTCTGGTGTCATGCAGAGGACGCTGTCCCATGCAGAGCAACAAAGTGCTATCATCGAACCGCATGTCCTCACAATGGATCAATCAGTAGCTCCCCTGAGGGAAGACTGAATAGAATTTGATGTCTTCACTTGAGTAGGCTATTTGTTCCGAGTCTGTGTTTAACACAGTGTTGTATTGACAGAGACACAGTGGGTGGAAGAGTGAGAAATAAAGAAGTGAGAAAAATAAAGACAATACCAAATAGATTGGAGACTTAGGCAGTGAAAACAGATTCAGAAGTAAATCATCAATCATTATTCAGCTCTTTCTCCGTCGATAAGAGTTCTTATTTTTTCTCCCACAGTTTTCTCTCCTCAGCCGTCTCTTTCGCCCTCTCTTAACACCTTCAGCTTTCCCTTGAGCCGCTTCGCTCTGTTTTTCTACCCTCCTCTTCTTCTCAATCCTCCAACTCTCACATTCCACTGCATCCGTCTGCCAATATGTCTTCTCTCATTTGTTACTGTTTTTCTCATTTTCGTTGTTATGCACACACTCGCATCTACACATGCACGGTATGTGAGGTCCCTCCTGTGCTGCATTTGCATTTAGTCTTTCTCTTTCTTTCTTTCTCTCTTTCTTTCACTTGTCACCTATTTGGCAAGCTTCCCAGCAGGTCACACCTGCAGCTCCTCAAACGCCAAAATGACAAGCAACGCTGGCAACATACAGACAAATTCACCCACAAGCACACCTGCATAAATAACCACCTGAAACTCAAAATATTTCTAGAAAGTTCCCCGTAATTCCAATAAGCAACGATGACCTTCACCAGGTGCATCTTCTCGCTGTCTTACAGAAAAGCTTCACTCCCACTGAGTTATAGTGTGATAATGCTATGTTTTCTGTCTCGCTTAAATAGCAAAGGAAGTATAATTTTAATGATTTACCAGTTTACCAGCACAGTAACTCAAACACAAATAACAACAATACATTTTCTTCTGTGTCCCGCCTACTTATTTTATAATGAAACATTCTTGATGCTTGTTAACATGTAAATCAATAAATCAAACAGGTTTGTGTCTAAGCACTGTTGTGCTTAATTCCACAAAGTATGATATTTAAACAATACTGTGGGGATTTTTTTTTTTTTGGTCAATCCTCATTACTGAATTTTCTAGAACAGCTGGATGAAAGCAAAGATCACTTATACGGGACAGTTTTCACTTATACCAGCCTGACTTGCAGACCTTACATGTAAGATGTGACAGTGTGCTCTTTTCCGAACACTTCAACTGGCTCCGACTCGCTTTGCGTCAAAAAAGGCGGTGTGCTTGGTGTGCTCGAAATAGGTCATTTTCTGTAATAATTGTAGCACTAAATACCTTTACAGTAACTGCACATGAGGTAAATGCATGTATAAAAATGTTAATTCAACTAGTTCACTTAAAGGCATATAACCTGCTTTATAGAAGATATTAGTATCCTCTTAGGAGAATGGACTCTCTGTTCAATTACAAAGTGTCATTAAATCCCGGTGGGGAGCGCACAGCTTTAAGAGGGATGAGAGGAGCTAATGTGGTTGGCGATGATTGACACTAGCCCCAAACACAGCTACTGATCATGTATGAAAAATTGATTCCTCCCAGTCCCACACCATTTTGAAGCTATGTGCCTCCAACCACAAAAATACCGAAAGTGAGCCTTCTGCATACAGTGCATTTGAGGGACTTCTGCACTCTTAGCATAAGACTATAGCTTATAGGGCCGAGCGTTCTGTATGACTTTGAACCAAATGCAACATACATACACAAAAATACACACAGATGTTTACCGATCAACATGTACAGTATGTAACTGTGTGGGCGATGGTTGCCACAAGAAGAGGGCTTTACAAGAAGCCTTCAGGGTAAATGTATGCATTTATGAGAGTGTGCATCTGTGTGTGTGTAACGGGGGCAATGGTTGTCTATGTGAGTGTGTGTCATCATAAAATAGGCTAATCAAACACTCTCTATTCTTGATCAATATAATAGTTCTTAATGACATCCTCTGTCTGTCTGTCTGTCTGTCTGTCTGTCTGTCTCTGTCTGTCTCGCTCTCTGTCTCGCTCTCTGTCTGTCTGTCTGTCCCTCTCTCTGTCTGTCTCGCTCTCTGTCAGTCTCGCTCTGTCTGTCTGTCTGTCTGTCCCTCTCTGTCTGTCTGTCTGTCTGTCTGTCTGTCTGTCTGTCTGTCTGTCT
>CALSBV010010348.1:6273381-6283434 GCA_943590825.1 Bovichtus diacanthus | reverse complement strand
GGGGGGGCGTGATGTTTGTTATCGTGGGTTTGCAATGCAGTGGACGAGGAGTTTCTAGAGAAACAAATGTTGCAGTGATGCAGTAACTGTAAATTACTAATTGTCTATTTTAATTGATATGATTAATTAGTCAGTATGATTTTAATATTGGTGATATCACACACACACACACACACACACACACACACACACACACACACACACACACACACACACAGTTATACTGCCCTCAGGCAACGCCAGAGGCCGGGATCTAGAGTCCTCCGTGTGTGTGTGTTGCCCTTTATTACACACTTTCAGGTTTAACAAGCCCTCTCTCAGTGGACACGCACGCACACACACACACACACGCACACACACGCGCACACACAAAATTGTCTTCCAGGTCTTGCAGCTGTCACACTATCTCCCACCAGTAAACCAACTGACTCAACTCACTAGCACCTTCGGAGTAAGCGAGTGTGTGCCGTACATCTCCATGCCTAGACCTTAGACACAGAATTCAAACAAGTTTTTCTTTCCTGTTGAAACTATTTTCTACGTCTATAGCACACAATCCTCCGCCAGGTCTCCATGTGTTTCTACCTTGTCATTCATCATTGGATTTCTGCATACATTTGGAGAAGATACTTTATAATTTGAGGTCATTGGCATCTCTCACCATCGTCTTTTTACCATGCTCTCTGACATAATGACTGCCCCCCCGCTATCCGCAGATGCTGATTTCTGTCGGCAACCACCTGCTCTTGTTACCTCATTCATTTACTTATCCTCCAGCAATTACCTGCTCATCTACAGTACACTGCTATTTTTGGATAGTACTGATTCATCAAATTCTTGGCTTCAACCCGGCTGCAATAATTCAATTTTTATCACATTTACGTTGAAAACTCATCTCTTTAAAAAACACTCCCTCTCTGCTGCGCTGTTGCTCCAACCGATCTTGTCAATTACATTCCTCTTCCCTTTTGTCTCCGTCTTGCTTCTTGTACTCGAACTGAAAAAACTCTTGTCCGTTTTTCTCCTTGGCTCCAATTTCTCAGAAAATTCCTACATAAAGGACCACTCTCCTACTTATTTTAAGTCCCTCTGGATAAGATCCAGGTAAATAAATGTGATGAGGAGTCAAGAACGCATTCTAACAAGACAGAGGCAGCGAGAGGAGGAGAGAACAAGAAAAAGACAAGAGCCTGAGCGTGCATGTCTGTGCTTGGAAGAGGAGTTTAAAAGTCAGAGACAGAGTGTGTGGGCGGTTGTACCTTCGGTGTGTATAGCAGACACATAGCTCCAGTTGTATCTCTTGACAATGTCCACCATAGCTCTTGCCTGCTGGGCATCTGAAGGCACCACCCGCATAAAGTACTTGAAAAGGCTCTGAAAATAATGGAAATAACATCAATGACAAGATTATTCAGGAGCAACTAAAACATCCAGTTAGGTAAAGTGTAATTCTACACAATCAAAAGTTACATTAAAAGTAGCAGTAGTACACTCTCTCTCGAATATTTCCTTTAATATTTATCTACATCTGCACAACTTCAATGACATAGAAATGCGTCTACAGATACATGGTCTCACCTTATCGCTGAGGTCCATACTGGTGGCAGAGTAGGCAATCTGTGGTATGTTGAACAGCTGTAGAAGGTTCTGGACCTGGATGGCCACTGAGCTCGAGCCCGGTCCAATTAAGCCCACGATGGGTTTTTTCCCCCGCATGGGAGTGGCAGCGGGGTCCGAACACTTCATCGTCGGTGCTCCTCCTCCTCCTCCTCCTCCCCCACCTCCCCCTCCTCCACCCCACTCCTCAGCATCATCAGAGGAGACCAGTGAATCTCGTATGAACTCGATGCTCTGCTCCAGAGCCACAGCCGAGTGCCAGCAGGAGTCCCGGATCTCGCAGCCAAGGGAGATGTTGGGGAGGATGTGTGGGTCAGTGTTGATGCGGTCCAGTGTGTGCATCATGGCCTCCACCCTCTGGATGCCATACTGCTCTCGCACCGCGCCACATTTGCGCTCGTGTACCTGTGCAGACACGTGTGGAAGAAATCAAATCAAGTCTAATTGAACTGGCATTTAGCTAACAATGTTGTCTAAATGCTGTAATTACTGATGATGGCATTAATTATTCCGACACATTTAAAAAATTTGCGAACTGGATGAACAGTAAGTTAGATTTTTTAAATTGCGCTTTTAACACATGGGTGCTTCACTGCTGGACTAATATTGGTTTTATATTCACATGGCTGCCATGTTCAAAGAGTTATTTTTCCTGTTTACAATTATCCATAATGAGATGGAAAAAAGATTAAATGTCAGTGGGTGGTTACAGGTTTCTTGGGAAGCTAATGGAGGTTGACGGTTCATGGACTCACAGCGAGGTACCCATTCCACAAATTGAATTTGTTCTTCGGGTCTCAATAAGCAGATCGTCATTATACTGGAACTTTCGGCGGATAATATTTTCTGACTACGAGTTTTCATTCAAATCAAGGCAGGATTACAACATACATTACACAAAATGTAAAGTCAGAAAAACAGAATTCCTATGACACACAAACCATCCTGTAAAAATTACAGACGCAAAAAAACGAATTACCTTGTCAGCAGGAGGCTGATGATGGACGGAGAACAATGCTCCGATGATGATGTCACCGGAGATGTGTGCTACAACTCGCCGTTCGGACTGGGCAGAGTGAGCTTGATCAGATCCCACCCAAATGGACAGAACTAGCAGCAGCCAAAGCATCATCTTGGTCCGTTGAGGTAACAAAAGAGAAGCAGATCTCAAATTTATTTTTGCAGAGCCGTCACAGGAAACTACTTGTCCGAGAAACACTTTTCCTGGCCATGGCAGGAGCTTGCAGCACAGATGAGTTTTTGAGAACTGATGATTCCAATATATTCCCTTCTTCTGGCTCGTCTTTCTCTCGTTCGGATTTCAAGGTCGGACCATCACTGCAACAGCTGAGACAGGTGCAGCACTGCAACCTGGGAAATTCAAAAAGAAATCTGGGCTCAGTCTCATTGGCTGAAACGACTTCAGGCTCCCCCAATTAAAAGGCAGAGTTGGTCTCTACAGTAACAGGTGACAGACAGACAATTTGAACATCTTAGTTGGAGCTGGATTTCACAGGCATGCTGGGCACACAGGTTTGTTTGTAGTACATATATATATATATATATATATATATATATATATATTAATTCACGGCAAATGTCAATCTCAGCATACTTGATGTTTAATTGAAATGGGAACGCACACTGTGCAAATCAAATCAACATCATGACCATTGTGTCGGCTATTACAGGGACCAACATAATGAGCTGTAGAGGTTTGTTCTTAATAAAGCTCAATGTGATGACTAGAGGATCGGCTCTAAACCAGTAAACTTGATTTATGTATGGCGGCGTTTCAAACTCTGGCCGAGCATTTACGGCGTAGCCCCGTTCTTCCTAACGCCCCGCTCTAAATCACTGTGACTGAGCAGAGTCACCACTGTGTCAAAGTAATATCAATAACACAACCGCAACATCACATCACACCTCACAGCTGCTGTGAGGAATCTTTGGTTGTCTGACAAGTTTTATACAGCACTTACTCGTGAAACTATGACACCAACAAGATAACATAAAAGCACTGGCAGTCCTGTTTTTCTTTTTAATTTATTTTTGCTTTGGTCTTTGAAGATTAACTCTACCGTTAAAAAGCGATGAGCACAAACAAGCTCCGCATGACACCGTATGTCATTCCTCAAGTGTCTGCCCCACGACGCTAAACAAATCAAACCTGGTGGGTTATACCCTATTCTCCCACTGCTTTAATGGTAACCTATTACTTTAGCACTGGCTTTTGGGTGTTCTCTCCAAATTGGGCCAACTTCCCACTGTCATTATAGTATAAATTGCTTTCGAAACTGCAACAAAGAATTTGGCAAAAACTGTGCATTATGGGGCATTTTGTATTCCTTTTGTTCTAGGAAAGAAAGTAGACTATCTCATGTGCCTTGTTATAATAAATTATAGAATGCATCAACTTAATGAAGTACAAACAGAGGTTAGGTTACAATGAAGAATCCCCTCTGCCAAATGTGTTCAACCTCTAAGGGGGTGATTCAAACAGACATACAGGACACATCACGCTACAAGAAATACACCAAGCATAGGGAGGGGGACATCAGTTTCCTCCCCCGTGTAAACTTTAAAGTAGCCATCCCTGCATTAATGGGAAAGTCTTATAATTTGCTTAACCTCAGAGCTACTCAAATGCTTTACTTCACTGCAATGGAGCAATTTAATTGACCGTAAACAGCAGGGGAGCCGGGACAGTTTAGACGGCATCCACTGTTTATGCAAAACAGCATCAAGGTCGTGACAGGGGTGTTGGTGGTTAGCCGAGTGGGGAAAGGGGGAGAGGGAGAGAATGGGAGAGGGAGTGTAGTAAAAATATAGAAATAGAGGATGAGAGGGACACGGAGGAAGGGAAGGAAATAGAGCGCATTAGGTGAATAGACAGAAGGAGGGAAGATGGGGTCAGAAGAGGAAAGAGGGAAAGGTACGGGAAGAGCACGGAGAAAGGAGGTAGAGGAAAAGAGATAGAGCCAGAGAGGGAGATGAGAAAGGAAACAGAAGAAGAAGAGAGTGATAAAAAAAATTTTTAAAAAAAGGGCATCAAGGGACAGAGAGTCTCACTGAACATAATTAACATGGCAGTGTCAGGATGGCAACAGGGCTAACTGCTGCTCCAATAATGAACAAATCAAACCAAACTCAGCCCTCTCACACACGCTCTGTCTCTACCAATGACGCAATCGTGTCTCCGTCTCCCATTCCCGAGATCTACTGGCACATTAATGTAAAGTTACAAATGAACTCTCCTCACTTCAAATTACACTGTTAACTCAGGTAAGACTCATTACCCCCCCCCCCCCCGTTTCTCCCGCCCCAAGACAAGCCATTTGCAATCCTCCAGTATGCCTCTCTCTCTCTCACAGTCGCATACGTGCTGTGTCTCTCTGTCACGCTCCCCCTCTGTGTCTCTCTCTTGTTGCGTAGGCCTAACTGTAGCTGAGAGGAAAAGAAAAGAAAATCCTCGTTCCCGAAACAAGCATCTCGCACACGCCATTAGGCATTTGTAACTCTAGTTCCATCCAAACTACGCACAAGGGCATTATAAAAAACCTTCCAAATCAACTTTTACAAAAGACATAAACAGACAACACAGGCAGAGACAAACAATCCCCCCCCCCCCCCTCTCTCTCTGTCTTGCTTTAATTCAATGAGTTTCATTAGTGCTGGGACACTGTTTTATGTGTTGAGAAAGCATTTCATTTACTGCGCATTAAAACAGGGACAATAACAATTGCTATGCATCTAAAAAGAATCCCTTGTACACAAACACATTTATTTTCTCTGTCTTTTTCTGTATGACCCACAGACATTTGTGTTTGTAATAAATGATGGAGCAGGCGGCGGCGTCTGGAGGTTTCAATATAAATTACATAAATAGAAATTATAATTGCTCTTTTCATCATCTGAGCAGCTAGAGTTTGACTGTAAAAACTTTTCTTACTGTATATTTTCACAAGTTAAATGGAGGGGGGAAAGAAAGTATCCTGAGACAAATGTACATCATGGCACACACTGACCGCAATTATTCACCACACGCGAGACATAAACTAATGACAAATGCAGGCATCTTGAATACCTTACAATGAATGTGCCTTCACCCACGTTATCTTAAGAGTGAGCAGGATCTTTCATCACCTTCTGAACGTGTGCACTTACAGTGATATGCCACCAGCAGATACTGTAGGTTAAATGGAGACGGAGCACATAGAGTATGTTTGTGTATTTCTGTGAAATTAAGACGTTTTGATCACAGACGAAAACTCAGGGTTATGGATGTTCAACGGAAACACAGAGCGAAAAGCACCATCAAGTGATACCATATCATAGTGTTTCCCAAATGATTTTATGCCAACTGAAATGGGTCACGCTGCACGTTCTGTTGTGTACACAATTTAAGGAAGCAGCAGTATTTTGGGAAGCTTCAGTTATTCAGACCTTATGGGACAATAAAGGGCAGGAAGATGTCAAACCCCATCAGAATCTCCCTAAGCCAAATTCAGTATAGAAAGAAGAAGAAAAACCAACATCACATAGCCAACAACATGTCACTGTAAACGCACTGTTGATAACTGTTGACTAAAGGCTCTCTCTCTCTTTGGGAATGTTACACAATACAGTCTTCAATAATACATGCATGTAAAGTCATTGTCGTCGGAGAGTGCCTACACAGTACTGACTTCACCTGCTGCAGCTGCACATCAGACAAGGTGTGACACAGCGGCGCCTGCTTTTACTCTCCCAAACAAGCTCTGACCTTAAAATCACTTCATCCTGCAATGATTCAACAGGGACTTGCAGCCTACACTGGTATCCTTCCCAATCGTCGGATTTCAGCGACCTCATTGTAGCTACTTTACATGTTTCATCTATTGGGGTTTCTTGCATGCTCATATGGATTCCCCATAAACAGGAATGCATTGACTGATAGCACTGACATACACGTACAGCGTCTGGTCACACTGCCTCTCTCCAAGGAGAAATACAATCCAGAGACAACAATGACTGGCGCAGCGCTACATCCGTCAGCCGCAATGGGAGATCAGAGTCCATCATTTCCCCCGAATCAAAACACACATGCGATTTCTTTTTTTTTTTTTTCCCACAAGCGAATGGTGCAAAGCATGACAGAGACACCGTCTGAAATGAACATAGTCACAGCATGCACAGATGAAACCCGGGTTTCTGATCCCTCTCCGTCTTAATGGCATGTATCTGTGTGCAACTGGCTGCTCTATAGGTTACACCGTCACGGATAACCTTATTATAATTCATTCAAGGATAACTAATCCCGATGTCACCCCAAGTAAGTACCCTTCATGAATACTGCAAGAACAATAATATCAAAGTGCGACAAAATCACTCTGAGCAGAATATTGAGTAGGGCAGGCGGGAGAAGTCTCGGAAGAAACACGGTGGTCTTTTTCATTGAGGGTATATTTCTGCTAAATCTTTACAGTGCCTTTACCTTACGGGAATCTGTCTCGCTGGCGTCCCCTGCACGGCTTGATCATTAGGTTGCGAGTTGCTACACACGGAGAAAAGACACTGGCGATCATGTGTAGTCCAATGTCAAACACACCGGAGCTGCCTCTGATTGCTGTGCAGCCTCCTGAGCTCCCTCCGTTTTCCAGTCACGCACACCTGAGCCTGTCTCCAAACACCTCTCTCCCTCGCTCCTCCTCCTCCTCTCCTCGGCTCAGCTCCTCTCCCCGCTTGCCCTCTCTCTCTCTCTCTCTCTCTCTCCACACACACCACCCAATCCCACCTCCCTGCTAGTTTTACCCTCTTACTTCTCATCCATCCCTTTCCAGCTCTCCATCTTTAGAAACGTATCCTCCAGTCCATCTCCACATGATGTTCTCTCTTCAGTCTAACTTCACTTGAACGCCAACCTTCTCATTTTAGCCTCAACTCCTCTCTCCCCCTGTGTGCGCGCGCGCGTGTGTGTGTGTGTGTGTGTGTGTGTGTGTGCCTTGGGTCCTTCAGCCCAGAGAGTTTGGTGGGGGTTTTTTTTGAACATTTCTTTCCCCTCACCTACATTATCTTGCCATGTCCTCCTGTCCTCCACCTTGTCTTCCTGCCTGATGTGGCGAGAAGCGAGGACAAGCTAGAACATTGTTGGTCAGACTCCACAAACAGGGCTGCTGTGTCTAATGCTAGCTAGGCTAATTGTTGTTGTTTTCTTTAGCTTAGCGAAGACTGTTTCCCCGTCAATGTGTGGTTCCCCTTCCCCCAAAACTCCACTTTTCTCCCACCTACACATCAACAAGTCGACTTCTGTGATGCAGAAACTCAACGCACATTAACAACGAACCGGCATCTTCACGACGCCGTAAAGAGGGTACTGTTTGGTGAGGGGTACAGACTTCGACGTAACACCTGTGATTGACCTGCGTCATTCAACCAATCAGAGCTGAGTTCCGGTTTCTTGTCACTTTCGCTCGCGTTCCTAGCGTAGCTTAAACACTTAAATGTGACTTATTGTCGAGGACACAACACTGTAAGTGTTGCCCAAGATTGTACTATTATATATATATATATATATAGGCTATATTAAGTGGAGCCAGCAGATGGAACAACACACAGAACAGCACTGTGCAGTGTGATGGTCAAACACAGCTTCTTGATTTGTGACTAAAGTCTTTACCCTTTTATTTGACAGGGACGATGCAATTTAACATCGTTCCAATGCAGAGCATGACACTGATGTGCATAGACAAATTGCATCTTTTCAACTTGTGCACAGTGTAATTAAAATATAGCCTACGACTACATCTTTCAGTAGGCTATCATAACACCACAATACACTACAAATATGGAAACAACAATTAAATGCACATCACACAATGCACATATCACAATACACCAATACACACCAATAGGCCTGTACACCCATATAGGCTGCCTTGGTCATTCACAGTATAACCTATAATAGCTAAACTGGATACAGGTCAGGTTTATCCAGCACTTAAATATATTTTATATCTGTCGTTAATTTCAGTTGATAATGTATTCCAGGATTAACAGCCCTTTATGGAGAAAGCTGATTGTCCAAATTGTGATCTATAATGTTGTATTTTACAGTTGCCATTCAGCATGTCAATCTGTTGGCCTTTGGATATATCTGGAAAGAGGCTTATGGGCTAGACTGATAGATCAGAAAATGGGAGCAAAGCCTATGCCTACGGGCTAAATGTATCCTACTGTAACCGTTCTAATAGCCCACTGTGTAGAATAAAGGTGGACTGTCTCTCTCCCCTCTGATCAAATGGACATCAGAGATGACACTGTGGGTTTGGATAACGACGCAGTGGAGGAGATCGATAACATTTGAAGTTTCATAGCGTTTACAGAAGAGCTATTAACCTACACAGCTTCGACTGCCGTCCACATAAAAGACTCACAGCGATCAAATCATTAACAAAAAATAAAAATCAATGAAAATCTAATGGAAACATCCTGCTCCCCTACAAACGTCTCCAGCCACAAATCACTGAATGCCAGCAACGACCGTTTCAGGTTTTGAGCGAAACTAGACTTGGTTTTGTAGCCTGAAGGCAGGGCAACTTTTAATTTAATTGCATCCATTTATGTTTTAGAATGATTTGTATTTGCTAGTATGGGTAGGCTATAAGATGGAAACCTCTTTTCCCCTTTCTTGTGCTTTCCGCAACTCTGTGGAATTTGTTTGGAAATGAGTCTTGCTGTATGACTAAACAATATTCCCGTGCAAAATAAAACGAAACTACTTTAGTGAAACACTACCATCACTAACGGTATATTAATCTTGTAGAAATAATTATTGGGGATTTAAAAAATATCATATGTCGCTATCAGCTGGGCTCTCAGTGAGTAGCCTGGCTGCAAAAGACACCCCTTCTCACGGGAATATTACAGATTGTTTGTGATGGGTTTACATGTGCCTATAATACGTAAAGGGGAGTTATCTGCGGAAGCATTCCCAAACACGAACTTGTGGGTTTGAGAAGAAATAAATGCATGAGAAATTGTCTTTACTCGGTCATGCCACTACATCAATGTCCCTACACGAATGTAAAACAAGAGAAGTTACATACCTTTGCTTGCGGGACAGGTAAACGCTCCTGGAGAAACACAGCATCCCCTCACGCGCCCATCAGCGCATCATGCTGTCGGTGGGTAATCTACTTTTTCACTATGGCAACAAATGAACCTCCCTGTCCTCTCTCTCTCCGCCGCCCCACGCGCTCCAATGAGGAGGCTCCGTTCGCGTCACAGGTCATCCCCTCTCTCCATCTCTCTCTCCCTCTAACTCTCTCTCTCTGTCTCTCTCTCTCTCTCTCCCCTCTCTGTCTCTCTGTCTCTCTCTCTCCCCTCTCTGTCTCTCTGTCTCTCTCTCTCCCCTCTCTGTCTCTCTGTCTCTCTCTCTCCCCTCTCTGTCTCTCT
>CALSBV010010348.1:6259873-6272981 GCA_943590825.1 Bovichtus diacanthus | reverse complement strand
ACTCTCTATCTGTGGGCTAACAGGCCAATGTACCAGTGGGTGTGCATATAGGCTACATAAACAGATTCTCTCTCAAAAACACGCACACACAATTTCACAAATCTGTGTGTGTGTGTGTGTGTGTGTGTGTGTGTGTGTGTGTGTGTATGTGTGTGTGTGTGTGTGTGTGTGTGTGTGTAGGTAGAAATAATGTGTGTTGACGTAGTTTATCCCCAAAACTCAATTAGTTTTTTTTGGAGGATATAATGCTTGCCTGTTAAATAAATGTGCATTGTGGGTTAATCCGGTCCTAAAAATAGCAAAAGTAAAAAAGACCAGTTGCAGCAAATATGATGATTTAGATGGAAATATTTTGAAGTCATAGTGTCTGGATAGTTCAGTTGCAACTAAATAACCATGCATGATGATGGTAACACTGATGATATAAATGAAGGATATTACTGCTGGAGTCAAGAGCTGCATCCTCTGAAGGACACAGTCCACAAAGGTGGGTGCTTTAGGGGACCTGACGGCCAGGCTGTGTAATCTCACAGAGATTAAACCTAATGATACATTCCAGCAGCTGTTTTAAGATCATAAAATCACATATTTAATCAAACAGCCAACAAAGTGGTACATATCAGTTAAATCAGGCAAGTTACATAACAACTCCTTTGGCATTGGTGAATGTAGCTGTATAAATATGCAAATATATTCATAGCTTCCATTCATATATCCATACAACTTCCACTTGTCTGTAAAGTTCTCTCATTAACATCACAATGGGGCTGCGATCAAGAACACTGGACTGATTTGCAACATTTACATCTTTTTCATTGATCTAGATTGTGTCATGCATTTACCATTCATTGATGACCACATGGACACAAATATAGTGCATACAACATGGTCTGTGATCACTTGAATGCACCATTAAACAATTGAGTGGACCGCAGCGGATTATAGGAAACTGATGGCTGCAATGATTCACCGGACGTGTGGTGCAGATTCAGGAAAAAGAAGTCGCCATTTCTTGGATGGGACAGCTTAGTTGATGCATCGTGACACATTTGGTGTTAAAATTCAGACTTTAGAGGACCCTGCCTCTAATAATCCTTTCATCTGCTCATAGCTTTAGGCCTAAATGAACACTTCTAATGTTAGAGGTTAGATCAGATGTTACAGATCTCTGTCTGAGAAATAGATGGAGGTTACTGGTAAATTGTCTATCGTAGTATCTCCCTCCAATTTATCCTTGTACACATTCTTAAGAATTTCCTGGATCACTCACACATCAACCATGCATAGAGACTCTGACATACGGGAAGTTTCTATCAGCTGTTGCATCACATAGTGTTCTTGATTTTTTTTAAACAGAGCTATTTAGAACGGATGAAATGCCAAAATGATATGGGGGTCACATTTCCATGGCAACCCTTCACTGCTGTAGTAAAACAGAAAATCAACAAGCAGCCAATAGACCAGCTCAATTTGTCTCATTTGATGTCACTCATACTCAATCACACACACACACGCACGCACACACACACACAAATCAAATTCAACTCATTATTCGCTAAGAAGGACACTTGAAACGGGATTGAAGCAAATTTGGATCAATAAGCAAATGAATATTGAAACGTGAGTACAGTGTGTCAAATCTTGGAGAATTGTATTGGAAGGCGTGATCGATGAAAATCATCCAGTTACCACACTGTATGTGCGTAGAATGACACTGGCACTGTTAAGCAGCGGGCGTGGGCTAAAGTGGAGCGCATCACATAACGACAGGTTCCCTGGTTAGAAGAAAAATAAAATTAGAGTGACGCAATAAGGACACCCTATGCGTCTGTGTATGACTGCAGCGTAAGTATGTACAAGTGTGCAGCACGCGCATCTAAACATCCATAGGGGTAAAATGATCTTTTTACCACACTCCTCCGCAAATCACAAGCACAACGGACTCAGTGTCACAGTCGGCAAATCAATTATTCAATGGCATTTAAAAAAACAGTGGTTACCCATGGTTGCCATAGACACATAGCTGATTTCCAGGGTTGTCACTTGTCTGTGATATTCCCACTCTAAGTAGGACAAATAGAGGGAAAAAAAATGACAACCGCATAACGCCAGCGGAGAAACAAGGACGTCAGTTATGAAACATTTACTCTCATGTAATGTGATTCCTGCTTCATTGAACAAGTGAAGATTGGGGTTTTAATGTCACTTATTTGTTTTAAGTTAACTAAACTATAAGATTGTGACATGTTGTTAACATTCACCCTCTGGTATTTCATTCCTAAAAAGCATAGAAATAGAAATCCTAGAAATGTGCCCGATTTTCATTTAGGCCTTCCTAAAATGCTTAATACGTCTCAAATACATTTTGAAACTCTCTGCCAGTTTGGTTAAAAAATGAAAATCACAATGTCAACTATTTTCGTGTGACACTTTAACACATCTGTCCACCTATTTCAACATTACGCAACTTGACTGCAAAAAGGTTGAAACTAGTTGTAAGGCACTGTAATCATTGGCATTTTCATACCTAAAGCAAGAAAAAATGACATGAATCTCTCTGAAAAGAGAAGCCCGCCGGAACAAATGTGGGTTTAGTAGGCTATATAATACAGTATAACATAACACTGTGTTGGCTGTTTATTCATCATATTCTAAGAAGAGAAATTCAAATTCAATGCACTTTAAAAAAAGACAGATATGTCCACTAACTAACATTAACTGTCAGCACAGGTTGACAAGCTGTCACAGTGTCTCTGACCACCAGGATAACCTGATAACAGGAATATCACACCAACTGGTGATGCTGCAGCAGAAATTAAATAACAACGTTTGCAATCTGTGAGCCAGCCCTTCACCTGTGAAAAGATGTTTCAGATTGAATATCAAACCAGTTTGGTAAGCTACAGTTCCACGTGTTTTAAAGCTTCGACTGAAAAGCAATCTTCTGATTTTTAATCAGATGTTCTAACAAAGAGAACAATTATCTCCTTGGGCAGCAGTGTAGTAGTAGAAATCAGGAAGATTTGTCTTTCATTTCTGCAGGCCGGCGGGGTGGAATTCTAATACAAATAAGCTTTAAAACCTAAAAGAAAAAGTCTCATAACCATAAGAAATACCACCAGCTGATCGGATCTTCTGTCTTCTCCCTTCTCTCCTGTCTCATTGCAACTGCTGAGGAGGAAACTACCGGCTGTCGCCCTGTGGTTTGTCTCTGTTTCAGGCAGGCAACAAACGGGTCATGCTGCCCTCTTGTGTCTGTTTGGAACAAAAGATGAAGATATTTATGAGAACACTTTACGTCACATGGTCGATGAAATATGCAGGAGTTACTGGAGAGAGCGAACTGCTGTAACTTGAGAGCTTTAAGAAAGTGGAATTCTCAGTCAGTTCAAAGAAAAGGCTCTCTCACGCACACACACACACACCCACACCCACACACACACACACATTGTCTGCTTCCCTCTCAGAGCAGCCCTGAGGTCAGGTTTATCCTGTGATGGTCATTCAAGTGCGCTCCACTGCGTTCCTGCAGCGGGATAAGCTGCACCCCGTGCCTGGCTACGGCAGCATGTGACCGGCTTGTGATCCCCAGGATTGTGCAGATGACTTTATGCTCTGGGCCTGACTGTGCTAGTAGGCGGAATAAGAGTTTGAGGCAAAGCATATTGTAATTTCCACATGTATTACATTCTTGTGCTGACCGGATGATCATCACGCTGTGCCATTGTGAGGACACTGTCAAAGAGTCCGTTATTGTATATGTAATAGTAGTAGGCTGCAATGTTTCCTAAAGCATCCTGTAATTGTGTTAATGCCTACATTTGTTACATATATGTTACATATATCATCATGACTTGCACAAACCGTTTTATTAGGCTACATATTGCCACCATGATCAAGTACAATATTAGGAAACGTGTAGCCTACATTATTTCCAGTAGGCTCATACATTGAGAGGATTATCCATTAATGTAATATATAATGTCACACTGACTGGATATTCTGCTGCATCAAATCAAATCAAGTGTATTTATATAGCCCAATATCACAAATTATACATTTGCTTTACAGCCTGATGAGTAGTATGCATGATGAGTAGTTTTACCCACAAAGCTCTCAACTGTGTTGTTAAAGGTTTGTATTTTAAAACACCAGTGACATAAAATGTATGTCTGATGGGGCAGTCTCTGCAAGACTCTGTTTTTATTCTCAATTATACATGTCTATCTTTCTGTAGTGGAATGAGAGGAAACTGACACTGTTTTTATTTATTTGTGGCATGAAAGGAGTTTGAAACTCACGTTAGCGTGCACAACACCTGAAGTCGTAACTCAAGTCAATAATGTGAACTTAAGCTGTGCGCACAAGCTAAAACAAGGCTTCAAAGATTTAAACTATCTTTCACGCTTTATTTCTGCCATTCACATCCCTGTAAAACAACTGTTTAACCACCACAATGAAATCTTTGACCATGTTTAACCTTTTTAAATCATCTCTCTTGCCAGTTGTGAAACAATTCTAATATAACTATGTTATTTTATGCTTACTGATATATAGATTATATAGACTAATATATTTTTGTATAGTAATGAATCATGCTTCTCTTTTGCTCTCTGGTCTCAAATAATACAGCGCTACAGCACTTACATACATTGTTAGGTCTCAGAATATTTGGATATGAAATTTCCATGACTAAGTTTTGAGTAAGATGTATTTAGAGTAATTAAGTCGGAATACTATTGTTTCGTGTACACAAACAAGCACTGTGCCTGTGTGTTATAGTAAGTGTTGAGCACATCAAGTGACACTACATCCAAATAGAAATGTTGTTGTTGTCTATATTTGAAAATGTTTAAATTAACCTGAATGATGGCTGAAGACATCAGACAGACAGTAATTGAATATGTTTAACTTGTTGCCCAGACTAATATTTATCTTATTTCTAATGCAACATACTGGCGAGTCAACTCCTCAGCCAGAGGAGAAACAAAACAAAATATTTGGCCTTATTGAAACCTGCAGACCTTTAGGTCGCTGTGGACCAGATTCTCATTTATATTCTGTGTAATATTAAATTACTACCTTCTTATCTTCTGTTTATTTTCCATTCCTAACTTTTCTGCTCTAACCGCATATCAATGCATAAATTCCGGTCCAGCCTTTGCCAAGGGTAGGGGGTACATGCACGCACACACACACACACACACACACACACACACACACACACTCACACTCACAGTCACACACACTATTTGTTTCTGCCTGAGGTATAGTGGAGTAGAGGTCAGCTGGTCTCAAGATAAAATGGAAGAGGAATCAGGAATATTATCCTGAGCATGTGATAGTGTGTGAGTGCACATGTTGTGTACGTGTGTGTGTGTGTGTGTGTGTGCCTTACTGTGTGCGTGAGATCACAACGAGATCACACACTTTGTCAGAGGACGGCCCCTAAAACAGCTCAATGGTTAGGCAGAGAACAGAAGACTGTCGGCTGGGTGTAGCGGAGCGAGAGGTGGAAGGAGGTTTGGTGGAGGGTTAGATGGTAGCATAGAGGGGAAGCAAGTTTCAGAAACCTGCAAGCTACAATTTAAAAAAAAGTAAGTAAGCAGTAATTGGTTGCTTGTATGAATGCAGGTACCAGTCATCTCTAGATCAAATTTGGACTCTACAATTCTGTATGTCTTTGCCTGTAGTGTACTAACTAGAAGTAACTTTCCTGTTTTTGATTCTCACCTTGTCAGCTGCAGTCTGTGAGAGCATCAGGCTCTGTTGTGTCCTGATGCTCTGTTGTGTCCTGATGCTCTGTCGTGTCCATCTTTTCAGAAGGACTTCACATTCCCACTCTGGTTAAGACTTGAGCTTCTCTGACTTTTCATCATGAGGCACTTGTATGTATCTGTAGTTCTGCTGCTGCTCGTTGGGACTTGTTTATGCCAATACCCTCGCCCATGTGCCAACTCGGAGGGACTACGGACCAAAGAGTGTTGCCCGGTGTGGGACGGTGACGGCTCAGCATGCGGTGCCATGTCGGGCCGTGGTTTTTGCACTGAGGTGGAGGTCTCCGAAGAGCCCCATGGGCCCCAGTACCCTCACAGTGGGATTGATGACAGAGAGCGCTGGCCTTTAGCTTTCTTTAACCGGACGTGTCGTTGTGCTGGAAACTATGGAGGTTTTAACTGTGGTGAATGCAGGTTTGGTTACTGGGGTTCAAACTGTGCTGAGTACAGGGAGTCAGTGCGCAGGAACATCCTGACCATGTCACTTGCTGAGCAACAGAAGTTTATCTCTTACCTCAACCTGGCAAAGAACACCATCAACCGTGACTATGTGATCTCCACAGCAACAAGAGCAGAGATGGGTGAAAACGGGGAGAACCCCATGTTCTCTGACATCAACTCCTATGACCTGTTTGTCTGGATGCACTATTATGTGTCCCGGGACGCCTTCTTGGGAGGGCCAGGGAACGTATGGAGAGACATCGACTTCGCCCATGAATCTGCAGCATTTCTGCCGTGGCACCGAGTCTTCCTGCTTCACTGGGAGAATGAGATAAGGAAGCTGACGGGAGATTTTAATTTCACCATCCCATATTGGGATTGGAGGGATTCCCAGACGTGTCAGGTATGCACCGATGCTCTGATGGGCGGACGCAGCCCCCTCAATCCTAACCTCATCAGCCCCGCTTCAGTCTTCTCCTCGTGGAAGGTAAGAAAAGATAGTCCTTCTCTCTGACTCTGACTGTGTGTGTGTGTGTGCGTGTGTGTGTGCGTGTGCGCGTGTGTGCCTGCATGTGTAACTACGTGAAATCGTTATTATCCATTATTAAGAGACTCAAAATTCCTTTTCCCAAGAAACAAACAAAGGCTTGTTTCTTTCCACTTCCCTCTGCAGGTCTGTTGTTCAAAAGCCGATTTAGCCTCTTAATCCAAAGAAATGAGGGATTTGGTTGGAAACATACAATTTATTTTAAAGAATGTATCCTCAAGGGATCCGGTCAATATAAAAGATCAGATTTAAAATCCTAGTTCAGAGGCTTTACCACCCAGAAAAAAGTATCTAAGACAGCAAATTTATTCTGACTTATTCAGAGAAATCTGTCAGAAAACTTGCAGTAGTTTGTATTTTGCACTTCATATAGATGGGCAGAACTTCATGAAGGTCTATAGGCTCTTAAACCACAGCAGCTCACTAAATGTGTGCGTGTGTTTGTGTGTTTGTGTGTGTGTGTGCGTGCGCAGGTGATCTGCACACAACCAGAGGAGTACAACAGCCGAGAGGCATTGTGTAACGCCACCGGGGAGGGTCCACTGTTGCGCAACCCTGGCAACCACGATACCAACCGCGTGTCGAGACTCCCCACAACAGCTGATGTGGACTTCACTGTGGGCTTCTCCGAGTACGAGTCGGGATCCATGGACCGACTTTCCAATATGAGCTTCAGAAACGTCATAGAGGGTAGGAGTGTTAGACACAAACACACACATTAGTAACACTGCACTGAATCTGAATCTCAAGACAACCAGGGCCTCCTCACATAAGGCATGCCATGTGTGAATGACTCCGAGGCCACTCAAAATACCAAACCATGACAATGAACAAATCATTTATTTCTATATGTCTAATACGATTTTGAAAATACAGACATACACCCTTATGTACAACTATTAATAGCGAGACAAACTCAAATCTGAGTAATTCAATTTTCTGTTTATGAATTTTTTTTTTTTCTTGTTGCTTGAGCCTAATATCATATTAGTGTCTAGCTCATAGTTACCTTGAAGCATTTTCCACGGGCATCTCTCAAAAAGAGATCAATTCTATTGCAAACGACTGCTTCCACAGTCAGGGGCCTTGAGCTGGTATTAAGCTCAATAAGTCACCTGCTCGTCATCATTTATCTTAGTTATATCAAAATGTCTCAAAGACGTGAGACAGAGCCCTTAAAAGAATAGAAGAGAGTACATCCAACTGGTACTTTTAAAACATTTAAAACACATGTAGTTTGGAGAATTTTGATATCTCCTCACCAAAATAAAAGGTCTTTAGTCGAAATGTGGGACCTTTCTACACTTATCATCACTCTACTCATTTTCCTTCCCACATGTAAACGTATCTCTCGCTCTCTTTTCTCATGTACATGTTTTCACTTTCCTTCCCTCCTGCAGGTTTTGCCAGTCCAACGTCAGGTATGGCAGTGCCAGGCCAGAGCACCATGCACAACGCCTTGCATGTGTTCATGAACGGCACCATGTCGTCAGTGCAGGGTTCAGCCAACGACCCCATATTCCTGCTGCACCATGCCTTCATTGACAGGTACGATGATGCGTCACAAACATGTCTAGGAATGACACACAGGAAAAGAGCGCGCACGCAATGGCTACAAAATCACTTCTTCATCTGGTCGATTGTTTCTTTTTACTGCAGCGAATAACCACATTTTGTGAGTAATGATGAAAAAAAAGAGAGAAAGAGGGAAGAGATAAAGGAGGCAGTTTTAAATAGAGAAAAAAAGACGAAAAAGAGAGAAGGAAAAATGTAATACAAGGAAAAAGAAAACAGTTACAGAGGAAGTTTTAGAATAGTGAGACGGAAGGAAAAGAGGATAAATAATGGAGATAATTACCTGTAAAGGTGTCTTGCACATATCCTGGTAAGTTTAGACCTACATGTCACAGTTATTCATCTCATAAAGTAAATAAAAATCTGTTTAACGGTATAAAACGTAAACCTATTTTAAACATGAAACCAATTTAAAAAGAAAAATAGTTTTCACAAATAAGCAACAGTTTCTTATGAGGATATATACGGAATTCCACCTTTTATTTAATATTATTTTCTTTCTCCTTTTTATTACTATATTTAGTTTCATACCTCCTCGATACCATTATATGATTTCTCCATTCCTTTTCTTTCTTGATATTATTCATCTATTCAACCTTACCCTCCTCCCTTTTTTCTTTCATTCCTATCCTTCACTCCCGTTTATCTCTCTGCTCCTTCCTTCTCTCCTCCAGCATCTTTGAGCGCTGGCTCAGAGCCCACCAGCCTCTCCGGACCAACTACCCACGTTCCAATGCCCCCATTGGCCACAATGATGGTTACTACATGGTGCCCTTCCTGCCTCTCTACAGAAACGGAGACTACTTCCTGTCCGACAAGGCTCTAGGATTTGAGTATGCCTACCTGTTGGACCCTGGTCAGTACAGAACAACAAAACCAGTCCAGTAAACCAGTGTCTCTACAACTTCTCTTTTACGAAAAACTGTCTCATCCTGTGTATCTCCACTACAGGCCAGAGGTTTGTTCAGGAGTACCTGACGCCCTACCTCCAGCAGGCCCAGCAGATCTGGCAGTGGCTCCTGGGAGCCGGGATCCTCGGGGGGCTGATTGCTACAATCGTCGCTGCGCTGCTTATTGTTGCGAGAAGGAAGTGGAAGCGCAACCAGAGGAAGAAGAGGGCGCCAAGCTACGGAGAGAGACAGCCGCTACTGCAAAGCAGCTCAGAGGAAGGTTCATCTTCATATCAGACTACTCTGTAACGCTCCCTGATACTGTACATACACACATATGAATGAACTATTGGGGACACTCAGTATTTTCATGAAGCAAGTGAAGAAGATGAATCCTGGTGCAAGATAGAATTTGTTATTGATCTCCCATGATAAATCTATTTCAATGTTATAACGGTATCTAGCAGATAGTTGTGTGTTGTTCTTGCGTTTGAGATATTTACTGCTGAGGCTTTAGCACCACAATACCATGCAAGTGAAGTGAATTTAATTATGGTAGTGATAGCATTAACAAATGTCAGCAACATGTCTTCACAGATATCTCAGTAAAACAAAGTTATAGCTACTCATAGACGTTAATATACTTTTTTTTTTTTTTTGGGCGGGATTTAGATGAACTGACCCTTTAAGGTTGGGAAGAATTTAAATGGAGATTATAGAGACAGAGCAGGGACCCAACATCAGTAAGATGTCCCTAATATTTTATAAATTCAGTAGATATTTATAGGAAATATTTTTGTGTGGCAGACACACCTTCACACAAACAGAGCCATTTACGTGTTCATTAATACAATGCAACACGTGTCAGTGTTCAAATGTAAGTATTTATACAGTTCACTACAGTGTATTCTTGTATTTGCACTGTGACTTGTGTCACCTCGGAGTACATTTACTGTCTATTTACATAAAATGCTCAGCAGTAAATGACAGAAAAACAGTGAAGTAGATATTCCTTCCTTGGCAACTTTTTCCTGACTTTCCTCACTGACATGAAACATGGAACATCCTGTTACATAATTTATTATTTCATTGTATGGTACTCTATTTAACTGTAATTCTGTTTACAACACACACACTATGTGTACATAATGTTAGAGTGCTTGAAGGAGAGTCAAATAAACTGAATTGAGTAGAGCTCAAGGATAAAGTTAGCGGGAAAGGAATTATTTTAGGTAATTTTATCAAGTAAGGCCAGGTCTGCTGTACTGTAGCTGTAGTGGCTGCTCAGGTTGTAAGTCACATTATTTGCCCCCTCATACGGAATAAATCAGTGTCAGAACAAAATGAAATTCCTCGCTTCCAAATGACCCTTTTCTCTTTATTAGCCTTTCAACCAAACTGCCTTTCTAGATATTATTTGAACATCGAGATTCCTCAGAAAAGAGGTCTGGAAAAAATGATGCACTCTTCTGTTGTGAATTTGTACAGTACAACCATTCACATATGTCCCTCATCTTAAACAGTTCATATACCGTAAACTGTAAGTGTATTATTGTGAAACGGTTTTAAAGTGCTGGAATCATCAAATCACTGACTAACATCTCCAACATGCTCTATCGTGTGTTAGCGCTGGTGCTAAAGGACCGCAGCTGTGTGCTCTGGTGACTGATCTCTAACAAGCAAAGAAATGTATGTGGTGTCATGGTAACAAAGATGAATCATGAGTTTGTATATGCTGCATTAAAATCTGACAAATAACATCTCGTTTTTTTTGTCATCTGTTGGTCATGCAGGTATGTTGACTACACACATGTGTTAGTTGTCGGTTTGTATATTGAGTAGAAAATGTTAAATTCATGGCTACTTCACATTATTAGTGATGTTGTTTTTGGTTGTCACATCAATTACATATTTTATGGTTAATTTGTATATAATAATAATAATAATATCAATAATAATATAAAATATAAATAATATAATAATAACCAACAAAGCCTAATTAATGCCACTAAACAGTTTCTTCAGTATATACTTGTGACTATGAATTATATATTTGTAAAAAATAACATTAATTGTGCCAGGATCGGAAATAGTAAATATTTTCCCACTCACTATGTGCAAGTAATCAAAAAATATAAATAAAAAATCTCTTTTATTTCAGACTTTGTCTTGTTCTTAAGAAAAAGAGGACAATCCTGAAAATAATCATACAATTGTAACATTTAAATATATTTCAATTTCAAAAGCTAAATAAATGGTAGCTAATTACAATTTGAGAGAATATGGTTGTTTCAGTCACAAAATCAGAAATATCAAGATGGTGATTCTTTGTAGAAACCTGGTGTTTCCAGTTTTAGCTGACTCTAAAACATAAACAAACTACTACAAATGTAGTGTGAAACTTTCAAGTAGATTGTTATCAATTCCGCCAGTATCCTCATTTCATTGTATCAGTAACTTGACTTTCTGGAGATATGTAAAAAAGAAAAACTAAAAAAAAAAAAACCTTACTTTGTTGAGAAATTGCCAAAGCCCAGCAGAAGTTTTTCACAAAACATAAAATAACTTTAAACAGTATAAATAACTTGAAAAAACAAATAAGAATACTGGCTTGAGGTATTGTGTATGTTTGCTTTGTATAACATATTTTTGATACACATAAATGAACAGCAAACAGACCGTTAAACAACAAAATGAAAATGAAAACAGAGGAGTGTAGGTGCTGGATTGCAATTGGGCCAAAGACTGAATTCGGTGTCTGTTTTGGTTCCACTCACAGCAGATCAAATACTAAGTTACCAGCTCAGACGCAGGAAGTGTTTGATCTCTGAGGTGGGACTCTAAAGTGACATTTCCCTTAAGGCTGTGTACAAATCTTGCTTCCATGAATGTGTCATAGTGACACTTTTTGGTTGGTTTAGCTTGTTGGGTGCCAGTTTTTGGTACGTCAAGTAAGGGTTACATGAAGTTTGGCTGCCATCTGGCTGACACTTCACTCGTTCTTGGTTACCGCAATTGATGTGCCCATGTGTTCTGTTTCTTAAAAGTGTGTCTGCTTGATGTTTCAGCACTGGTGCACTGATGAACTGAAAGTGCACTAGTGCACTCCCTCATGTTTTCGGATCATTATCTTGCAGTGTTTTGTGGTTGTGGAATTGCAGGGTGTGTCAGACCGGTCTCTTTCTCACATTAGACTCCGGCATGAGAAAACTAATTTACTCCACAGAGGGATGTGTCAGGGAAAAGATGAAATGTAACAGAATCTTTTGAAACACAGAGCATCATGAGTGGGGAATCCGAGCAGTGGGCTGCTCTCTTCAGTTTTTCTCAGAGGTGGATTGGATCAGATGCTGGAGCTGAAACTTTAAGAGCCGTCAGTCGGGGGTCGGGCTGGTCTGTAGGCAGGATCAGGCCTCATGCTGCATGTTGGTCTTGTCTTGTCCTGCTGGACTTTTTGTGACCGTGGGCGGGGATGCATATGAAATAATAATATAGTCTGTCAATATTCACGTTCCTTTGGCCAGTTTCATATATGTCAAGTGGCATAGTTGCTGTTTTTTTTTTGTTTTTTTTCAGTGAGGTTGCGGTGTAGAAGCAGCTTGGATGTTCGTTCAGCTAAAGGACTCCTTGTTGAATTCAAAGGTTGTTCCAGAGGATTGGGTTGAGTTACACAGTCTGTGGAGAGTCCTGGAGATGCCCTTTGGTCCACAGCAGAAAACCCCAACTCGCTTACTGAAACCACAGAGAGAGAGAGAGAGAGAGAGAGAGAGACAGAGAGAGAGAGAGAGAGAGAGAGAGAGAGAGAGAGAGAGAGAGAGAGAGAGAGAGAGAGAGACAGAGAGACAGAGAGAGAGAGAGAGAGAGAGAGAGAGAGAGGG
>CALSBV010010348.1:6244758-6259773 GCA_943590825.1 Bovichtus diacanthus | reverse complement strand
GAGAGAGAGAGAGAGAGAGAGAGAGAGGGGGAGAGAGAGAGAGAGAGGGAGAGGGTTGGAGGGTTCATAGATGTTATAACACTGGAATCTATCTGGATATTCCCACTCTACTCACTGCTTATTGGTCTTCCCAATCTCATCAAACAGTAATTTCCACCTGGGTCGACCAACCAGCAGCCTCGAGGTGAGTGGGCGGTACTTCTCCTCAGACATGCTCTGGAAAATGAGGGAAGATAGCAAAAACATCTCAGTTTTTTAGCGAACCTGCAATAACTGATTAGTTTGGCAATTTCTTGGCAACGATAACAACACTGGCACATTTTCACTTTTTCAGTTGATTAAGTATTTAAGCAAATAGTTGGATGTGTAAATCCAGCCGTAATGGAGGAACTTTATCGTTGATGATACATTTCACTTCTCCTTTACTAGAGACATCTGACCAACGCAGCAGCAGATTCATGACACATAAAAACATTTTTTTCAGATCAGAACAGTACTGTTGACATTTATAGGTTAAACAACAACAACAGATTCTCCATCTTCCCCTGCCTCCTTTTCCTCCACTTCTCTTGATTTCTCCTGCTAACCTACACACTGTTGCAGCATGTGCTCTGTAGTTTAAGGGGCCATTAAATGTTATCTGTCGTGCAAACAGCTGTGGGCAGTTATCAACAAAACTGAGCAATTTCAGAGTCTGACGAGGTGGGATTAAGTGGAAATGAGCTGCGTGGGTTGTTTGTGTATCAGCCAAGTAAGCTATTGATATTTTGAACCTTGTCACACTTTGACTTGTAGCTATTTCAGATCAAAAATCATTTCAATCAGCCACCAGTTGCGCTACATTTATCTAAACTTCTGTATGCTGCAAGTATTATTTTATTTATTGTGTAGGTGGCAGAATACAGTGTCGACAATGTCGTTTTACTCTCCATTAATAGGTAACTATGTTCATTCATTTGTATTTAAGGCAGATTTCATTATCCTTTTACAATGTAAAGAGGAGATTTTTTTACAGAAACAAAAAAATGTCGAACACTTTTGCTCTTAAACTTCTGGTTCACTGTGAGACTGACAACCTAATAGACTCACTATGTCTCAAGCCATTTCCAAGACCAGGGTGTGAGACAAGAAGCGGGCAAAGTGTAATGTCAGTCTTTTTGTGGTCAGCCAGTTCACTCTGATACGGGTCAAGATCTTTCTGTAGAGCTGTAAGGCAGCACCCAACAGTGTTATCTGATTTCCTGACTTTACAAGAGCCTGTCTTACAAACTAAGATCAATAAAGCTGGATGTCTGTGCAGAGAGAGAGCTGGAAGCCTTCCAAATCAGGAGCATGAAAGATAAACATAGACAAAGAAACTACAAGGAGAGAGTCACATAGTTCACTCGCAGTAGTTCTTCCACCTTTGACAGGTTGATTCATGACGGGAGTTTTACGGCTTCCTGGCTTAGAGTCAGGATACAACATGATTTAGAAAAGTGTAACTCTCCCCGTCGGGGAATTGAACCCCGGTCTCCCGCGTGACAGGCGGGGATACTGACCACTATACTAACGAGGAGCTTCCAGGAATAATTCAGGAATAAAATATAGGAGTTAGCAACAGAAGAGTGAAACTCGTGAATGGCGAATTGAGTAAGCATTTCTGTCAACATTCAGGTCTCTAATTCATGGTCTCTGATAGCTGTTTGCCACAGCGAGAAAAGATGAAGAGAGAAGGTGAAGAGAGAGAGTTTGAGTTTGAAACAAGTGAATTACTATAGAAGTGATCACACTGAAACAATATGACACAATAAATACTGTGTAGTTCAGAGAGAACAGACAGCAACAGACAGACTGTAAACTCAAGAGAGGACTTTAGACATTAATGTGCTCTCGCTTCTCTCGCTGTCATATACTGCCCTCTAGTGGCTCAGGTTTTTAAAGACTGACAGACAATATATCAACGAAGACATGAATGAGCGAACAGTCAATGAAATGAAAAGATGAGCATAAAAAGAAAACAAAGAAATGTGTGTGTGTGTGTGTGTGTGTGTGTGTGTGTGTGTGTGTGTGTGTGTGTGTCACACCTACCTGCAGGTTGTCTGTCTGACTGACGTACAGTTTCAGATTAAAGTAGTCCGGTCTGTTTTCTTGCCACAGCTAAATGACAAACACAGACATGGAAAATAGTTTTAGTGGTGCTGTGATTCATTTGATTTGTGACACCTAATTAGTGCTTTTATTCGATCGCTCCATGTTTCTACATGAACTTGTTTTACTGTGATGAGACTTTAAAGCACAGGTGCCACAGTAATACCTCCCCTGCTCATCTGTGGGCTCATCTTTTAAACCTCTGACCTTCCACTTCCCGTTAAAACCCAGAAAACTGTCTTTGATCTGACTGAGATCAAACATCCAATAGTAATAGTATCAATAGCTTGTGGTAAGTGGATTATCTTTGCTGGTAAACTAGACTTAATTTAGGATTAGAGCAGGGGCATGCACAGACATTTTGAGGGGTTCAGTTAAAAAATGTCCTTTCAGAAAGAGAAACTTCTGACCCTGACATTCAAGCACTCCAAAACACTGGATGCTGGTCAAACAATTAGCAAACGCTAATTATGAGCCACAATTAAGTCCCACATGTCTTAATTAATATAAAAGGAAGGCTATGCAGATAAGGTCCTGACCTTGTGATGAAGGGCACACAGCAGCTCAGCAAACCAGTAGAAGGACTGGAGCTCCCTGCAGACCCACACAAAGTACAACCTCTGCAACCTGAAACCCGTCCAGCCGTCACTGGATGTACAGGGAGGAAAGAAAGAAACATACGAATAATTTCTCAAATTGCTAATCATTTGTCAGTATATGATATTTGTTTTCATAACTCACAGTAGAGCGCGCAGCACGCAAGCGAACGGCGTGACTCCTATACCACCTGCGACGCAAACACTGACGTCGTAGTTAAACACTTCCTCTGATGGACTTCCAAAGGGACCATCAACGTAAAGCCTGAACACACAGCGCAGACAAAAACACAAGAGACAATTAGCCAGGCAACAGGACAAATATACACACATATATTTATGTTATCCCGTCAGGGTCAAACATACATAAGCAGATAAACATCCTGCATTTGAAATCCCACAGTCTGGGTGCAGCCTGCCTGATCCCTCAAACACACACACACACACACGCACACACACACACACACATCATCTCTACAACAGCTGCTCAAACACTTGGGTCACTAAAAACACACACACACACACATATTTCTCATATACACACACTCTAAACACAGATACAAAATCACCAGGCATAGTGCTTTAAGAAAGTATATCTAAAAATGCTCAGGCAATAAACATAAAACTCAGAATTGAGCCCAGAAAATGGTTGGTAATGCTACAGCAGCCTTTACACGCCCCGGCATCCACCACAGAGCCAAGTAAGGCTTGGCTCAGGTTACTGTCACATAATCACAAGCATTGTGCACAGTAACACTTTGGGGAACCTTTAATTCATGGCCAAAAACATGGTGTAAAAAAGCAAAATAACGGGTTGACAGCTTTGCAGTTATTGGAGAGCTAATTGTTTTAACTTTTGAAGTAGCTCGGCTAGCCGTTTCCCCCTCTTTCTAGCCTTTGTGTTAAGCTAGGCTAAACATGAAATACATTTAGTGTTAGTGGCCCTATATCTGAATTTAAAACACAAAATATGCATATACACCATTTGAACTACTGGAAACAAACTGTAACCCTTCTGAGCATAAGTGGGTATTGCTGTACACCTCTGCCCACTTAACAGAGGGAGGGGCGACCTGGGGCTTTTGATGGTTTGCTTAGCTCTGGTTTACTGTCACAAAACAAACTCATCTCCCTCTCCATCTCTGCCTATCTCACTCTCTTAAACACAGAGCAGGAAGAGCACAGGGTCAGAGATCAGGAGGTCAAAACCTCTGACCCCTCTGTGATTCTAAACCTTCATGAGAAATCATGTCAGCCACATCACACATAACACACACACACACAGAAACGTACTTCGGGTATCTCCTCTGTTGCACCATGGGAAGGATCTCCAAGTCTATCCTTGGTTCAGGAAGTAACAGCTGTGTGAACCGCTCTGAGGAGAGGAGAGGTTTTGCATTTCCCATCATTTCATCCACTGATCTAACTCTCTGAGAATGGACAGTGTCATAAAGATTTTCATGCAAACATTACTGTACAACTATTGCCATATTTAGAGGTGTCTTATCATTCCAACTCAATTCTTTCCATTGTTTCCTTACAGCATGTGGTCATGGCAGATTAAGGGGCCAACACAAACAAACCCACTTCCCTTTCTGTGTTCTGAAAGAATGCATGTGTGGATATGTACAGTAGCAAGTGGAAAAGAGCGTACATGTTCTCGCTTATGTCGCAGGCTCCCAAAGGCCAGAGGTGAGTCCCTTTTGAGTCTGCTACTAAATGTAGTCAAATAGAAAAGTGTAAGATAAAGGATAGTGTTTATGTAGTTTTCTTACTGTATACATACTGTATGTGCATGTAAAGTGCTTGTGCCTTTAACAAAGCAAGTTCTGAATGTCAAAAACATCCCAAAAAAGATCTACGGATTTCCAGCTCTGTAGATGAAATCCAACCGTTAATTAACTGTGTATTGTGTGTGAGTGTGTGTGTGTGTGTGTGTGTGTGTGTGTGTGTGTGTGTGTGTGTGTGTGCACTCATGGCAAATAGAGTTTTCCAACCAGACAATTAAACTATGGGAACCATGCATACACAAACAGTGAGAAAAAGACGTTCACACGCATAAAAATGTAGTTTTCCGGAAATGTATCGTCACCAGAGAGAAGAGACAAAACAAAGTGACTTCTGTTCTGTAAACTCTGATAGGGAACAGAAATTGTTTATGCGTGTCTATTTGTGTGTACTCTTATCTGTGTGTTTCTGAACATGTAAGCCTATGAAAGTACACTTATGTCATGTGCGTGTTAGTTTGTGTGTGTGCGTGCGTGAGTGCACCCACCAGTCCAGTCCCCCACGACTCGGAGATGGATGCCAAAAGTGTCCTTGCTCTCGGTAGGACACTGCGAGGAGTTAGATAGAGAGCAGACAGTGAGTCACAACAAAATACACACATACACCCACACACAAACGCACACACACACACACACACACACACACAGCCTTCCTGTTGGCAGACGGCGTTACAAGCCTCAGGGGTCTGTCTGCTCTCTGTCAGTGTGATTCTCTGCCCTCCTCCTCAAAGCTCCATAACACACCAGGCATAGGCATGCACATACTGATGTGTGTGTGTCTCTTTTTGTCAGTGTGAGTTTGAATGAGTGCAAGTCCATTCTTGTATGCTGACTGAACAGAAAGTTGTTTGTTTGTCTTCTGCTTTTGTCTCATACAATCTGGACTAAATCGGAAAAAACATCTACAAACAACGTGAAACACAATATGACTGGACGACCCAGCTGTCACTCAAGTGTCAGCCAGCAGCAGAGGAGGGCGGGATGTTGAGAGACAAAGAACTGCATGTTCTTTGCCAGGGGGAAGAAAGTTAAGACAAAGTAAGAAACCGTAAAAACATATGTGTGTGTGTGTGTGTGTTTGCATTGTGTCATGAGGGAGGAATGTGTTGCATAAAGTATTACCGTTGTGAGCGTGAAGGGATGGTTCTCAAATGAAGAGACACCTGGACAGTTAAGAACAATATACTGAGAAAGAGAAGGAAGAGATGTAGAGACAGAGGAGGGGGGGAGAGAGAGAGAAGAATAGAGAGGATTAGAGAGGGGGCATGTGGAGAGAAAAAAGGGGGGGAGAAACAAAGATGGAAGCGCAGGAGAAAGAAATCAGATAAACCTTTTAACTTAAGAAACATACACACTACACAACCTTAGTTAGTTACAGCAGAGGAATTTATATTCTCCTGAAAAACATCACATGAGTAAATAAATAGTGAAGTGATGAGGAGAGGAGATCAAGGCGTCATGTCTTCTCACCTGTCCAGGACGAGCTCGGAAGTTCTTCTTCAGCATGCACAACTCGATGACATCACAGGGGTGCCTGATGACTGTCACTATGGTAACAGGGTCGCTGCTCCGGATGTAGCGGTAGAAACGCTCGGCACAGTAAAGACAGAGTGGACCGGACACCCAAAGCCATGTCTGCCAATACACAAAGAGAAACACACACTTTCTTGAACATTATATTCACACTTTATCACCCGAAAAGGAAATGGAAGCAGTTCAAAATAAAGCAGATGTCCATAGCTACAAAGACTTCTGTCTGCACATATGTGAACGTTCATGTGGGATTTTTCTTCCATACTTCTACATTAGCAGTATAAAGTCTGTCAGGAAGTTGGACCAACCTCTCTGTTTGTTTAGCACGCAGGGCCGGACATGTTGTTGAGAATTAATTATCAATCACGCCTTTCTCTGCAGAGAGGTTTGCATGTACAAGTGTACATTGCCGCTCACAGCCTTTATGGAAAATATCATCTGAAGTAAAGATGGATTCTTGCTGTTCTTGTACTGAGCGGCTGAAAGTTGTTAATGATGAAGTTATGTTTTATATAATATAAAAAAATATTCTTCTTCAGCTTCTGCTGACATGCTTTGGCTACCTTTTAGACCAACTTCTGATTATTCACGCAGCCTTCACACATCCAAGATTGTTTCCCCTGTTTCCTGCCTTATGGTCACACCAGATATATTAAAAGGAAGCGTAAATTATCTATTTTTATTGTGTTACATATTTGAAGACAGATACAAATGTATGAGTCGTCTGTTTTAATTTGGATTTCAAATAGAGGTAACTGCCAGCGACAGTGGCAGTTACCGATTTACGCCCCTACATCTGTAGTTCTTTTTGCCAAGTGAACACATCATAGTTGTCAGAAATTCCTACTCGAAATTACAACAGGAGGCTGACTTAAACGTTTTTTTCCCACAAGGCTGCTCGTAATTACGATCTGTGTGGTATGAAAAGAGCGCAGCGTTAGCCCTGATGCAGGAAGCTTTGGGAAACTTGCCATTGGTTGCTGTCATTCAAGGCTTTATAATTCTCCCAACTTGTTTCACTAAAACACAAGGGGGCTCCGAATCAAAGTCAAGAGAGTATTTGTGTGAGAACACATGCATCTCTCCCCCTTTCTATCTGTGTGGTGTTTCTGTTTCTTTACCTGTAGCCGACTAATTGCTCACAACTCCAGTAAATCCTGCAGAGCACAATCGGGTTTAAGGGGGATTTTATGGACCAGCTCGTTGCTTAACGACCATGTGCAAACACATAATCACACACACAGGAAGAAACGCACACAAACACAGGCCTTGATCTAGAAAGAGGATGCCTGCCCCTCCCTTACAGCACTGCAGCTCTAATAAACTCCCTCCAACACCTCCCAAATACTCAACACACGCGTACAACACTTACACAAAACCTCTACAACACACCCACACACACAAACGGACCTGGGGGTTGTGTGGCTGGAAGTGAGCCGCCTCTCCGCATCTCCTCTCTTCATCCTCACCCTGTTCCAGCTCCTCGCCCCGCTGCTCCGTGCTGCTCTGATTGGCTCTGAGGCAGCCAGGAGGGTGGGCCTCTAAGTTGGTCTGATACTTCAGAGCTCCTCTGATGGAAAAGACAAGAATCAGGGTGATGTTAGTTTTGTTATTTCAGTGTAACATTTAGCATATCTGAGGTTTGGTTATTGAAAAAGACCATAAAGACCAAAAGGAGCAGTTTGACCTGCCACATTCTGAACTCCTGATATAATAAAACCTTTTTTAAAGTTTGCATGTGTTGTTATTCGCCCAATATATTGGAAGGCAATACAGTGATATTGATATTATATACATTATATATTATATAATACACTTTTTTAACGACACTCAAGCAACATGTACAAAGGCATGCAGATCATGTGCACTGGAAACTTAGAGTGTGATTGTGTTTGTATGTTTTTGGTTGTTCAGCCTTTGATTACAAATGTGACTTAACAAGGAAATTGCCATCAAGAAAATATTAAAAACAAATATTGCCATTTGACATAGGTTTAAAAGTATACCTACACACTGTTAATTAATATAACTCAAACACACTGAATATAACAGAACAAAACACTGCAAAAAGAGAACAGGCATGTACAAGCAATAAAGAAATTCCTGCTTCCTGATTTTCCATGAAAAACGTCCCCTTTATTTTGTCGAAACAAGAAATGAAATGACATTTGGTGTTTAGTAAGTGACATAATATTACCATGTGGAATAAGTCAGTACCATGACATTTTCTGAACGAAGTGATTCATGAAAACACTGCATGTTTTTTTCTTCTGTTGTTTCGTCAGTGAGCCTGAAGTTGCTGACGTAAATTTAAAGGTGTCTCCAGCTGTCTATTCATATGTGAAGCCAACTCTTATCTCGCCTTCTGTTGGTAGTTGTTTGCGAGGAAGGCAAATTGCACCAACAGGGCAGAAAAACTCACCGAATCATGCTAGATAATGAGGTATGAGATAAAACCACATACAGTACACGCAGACACACGCAAATTCAGTGCTTAGCCTAGAGACCTACCCGACCATGTGCACCATCAGGATGATGTAGAAAACAATGAAGAGGTTGTGTGTGTACCAGAAGATCTCATAGTTGGACAAGCTGGAAAAAAAAAAAGGCAAAATAGCAACATATATGATTATTTTCAAACACACTCTTTCTTCTGACACCGAGGATGTTTTACAAGAGCAAACCAAAAACCAGTGTAAATGAGTAAAAATAACATTGTAACATGATACAGGAGAACGAGAGACACAAAAAGAGCAGAGGCAACAAAAGAAGAAAGCGAGCTAAGAGTTTGTTCAGGACCAGACGCACAGACTCCCAGCACAGAGCCTGAGTAAGCAGGACATCAGAGGTCAATATTAAAGGGGTCATTACACCCCCCCCCCTCCACCGCCATAAACACTGCAAATAACGAAAATCATCAAACCCTGCATTCATTCACTTTTAATGCAACTTCTTTGAAGTTTGTTTTCTTAAAGTACCCCCTGTTTCTGAAGGGGGACACCACAAAGACTGAGCAGGTTCATTTTAAATCAAAATGTATGTGTTCATTGCTTCATAATCCCGTGATTTGATTTTAACCTCAGAAAATGTATAGGGATTAGCAAAAGTTAATTGAAACTGTCCTTAGATTTGCTGGCATCTTGGATACCAGGACTTGTGCTGAAATAAACAAATCAATAGATTTAGCCGGAAATCCTTTTTCAGAACCCAAAATTAAATGAGCACATTTTCTTTTTTAAATCCAAGTTGTGAAGAGGACAAATATTGTATAACATTGCACATTCTGTATACCTTTACAACTACAATCTGTACAACTATATTTCAAACTGCCTCTCTTCTCAGTGTGCTCAAACAATCTTTTCCTTTTTTGTTTGTTTTTAGCTGTATGTGAAACCCTCATATATTATAAGTATAAGCATTGCATTAATAAGGCAAAACAAAAGCAGAAATAATACATTGAGGTGTTATTCTTTCTTTTGTCAAGAGTTCATGCAATACAAACTATGAAAACACATTCTGGCTTACAATTAAATCCCTTAAAAGTCTTGTTTGTGCTTTGCTTACGTAGTTTGCAGTGTTTTGGACAGACAGTAGTTGCAATGATTAGGTTACCTTTAGCTACTCTAATGAGACGACACACTATGTCTAAGTCATGGGTAGGATTATAAATCTAACCTGGTCAAACTGGAATGAAGTTCTTTCCCAACCTTTCATAAATCATTAACTACCCATTCCTCAAAAGTATGCAATTAGCAATGATGTTAAAAATGAACATTTTTAGTGGCTTTGTGAGCATTAATGTGTGCTAATATCACTGGATCGCTGTGACTCGTAGGTATTCTTGTGGTGCGGCAGCCTTCAGCCAAGCGCTCCAGCCACTTACCCAAACTCTTATCTAAAGCCTTAAGTGCTCTGGAAAAGCCTGTTCAATTACTGAAGAAACAGTGTGTGTGCACATGCACTCACACACACTTCAAGTCTCACACGCCTGCATGGGTAACACACACATACATGCACACATGCAGAGTGGGCGACCCACTATGACCCGAGTAATGACAGAGCTGTGAGTGGAACACTTAGTGAGGATTTGCTCTGTAACAGATGTCTGTTAGCACGTCTCCGTATTGTTCCCATCTCGCGTTTCTCTCTCACGCGACACACAAGATGAACTCAGACATAAAGACAAAGGCGAACAGACACGACACATAGATATACACGGAGGCAGAGACACATAAGCACAAAAAGACACACAAGATCACTCACACAGCGAACAAAACAAAAAGGTTTTCTCTGTTGAGATGACTTCACACACATAAAAAGGGATCTTCTAGGCTTTGGGAAACTTCTACAAATGGTTGTTCTTGGCTGACCTACCGTACGCAGTAGGAGGAGGATGTGAACATCAGGAAGAGGATGAGAACCAACAGGACGCCTGTGACTCCTGGGACTGAAGAGAACGAGCCAATTAGAGAGTGGAGACAAAGTCAAGTTAACATCCCAGGACACATTTGATAGTTTGTTTTTTCTTATTGACCTTATTTTACCCACTAAAACTGCAAAAAATACAGAGAAGAGAAAAAGAGGAGTAAACACAGCATGACCTCCACACGAAGCTCTAATCTGCAACATGTTTACCACCTATATTGCTACGCAAGTAAAAACATACCAGCATACACGTACATACACACACACAAACAGACACACTCATCAATATCAAACACTGTATAAGAAAGAGAATCTTCTTACTTGTGGTCAAAATGATCAGCTTGGGGTCCTGGGAAAGAATACACAAAAAATACATAATTGCCCCCTTCATGCAGCGCTCGGCCAGGTGTGCAGAGGTGAGGTACAGTTTAATACTTCCCTCTCGGGCTCTGTTTTTTCACCCTTCAAATAACTACTTTCAGTCACTTTCCGTGTGTGCAACTTAGTGAAACACCATGAATGCCTCTGATGAGATTGTCCAAAGTGTTTTAAGCTTACCTCGACCTTGAGGTCAAGGTAAGACTTGTCATTGTGATGGTTATGGTTAGGGGCCATAAAGTGCAAAACGTGCTCGTGTTCGTGTCTCACCTCTCCTCTGTAGTGAGCCAAATTGAGAGCAGGGAAGTCGTCTGAGTAGCTTACACTGAAGCTGACGACGTTCACCAGGTGAGCACACACATGCACAACTGCAGAAGAAGAGAAAGGGTTAAACAGTACTGAATTAAAACACATTTTTGTGCACAGACACCAACAGACATATAGAACAGCAACTCTGCTTTAAACACACACACACAGAGACACACACACACACACACATACACACACACACACACACACACACACTTAATTATAAAGGTCAAAATGAACTGCTAGCGGACACTAGTACAAACATCTCTCTGTCTGTTCAGCAGAAAGTCAGCAAAATATCCTCCTGACTCACTAACACACACGCACACGCACACGGACACACACACACACACACCTCCCTGACATCATAGGCTAACCATGCAGTCGTTCGACAGCTGATGGAATTAGAGGGCGTAATCATGAGACACAAGGGTCCCTTTTTCTCACTCACGTCCTTTCTCACTCCCACTGCTTCCCACCCCGTCTCTCTTCTCTCAGTCTATGTCTCTCTCCCATCCCTGTTGTCTCTCTGTCTTCAGTGTCATCTGTTGTCTCAGAACCTTGGAGCTCTGCTATTAGAACATGAGAGCTTTGCCTAAAGGGAAGTGGGTGTGTGTGCGTGTGCGTGCGTGTGCGTGTGTGTGTGTGTGTGTGGTGTTGGTGGGTTGAGATGTGAATGGCAATGATGAAATAAGACTTAAGCTTACAGATGATGCAATAGTGAAGAACAGATGCCAGACCGTTCCATAGACGCCTTTTCTATTGGTAAACATAATGACATATTTTTGGGCGGAGTATAGCTGGGGGCCGAATAATTCTCTGAACACGTAAAGCTAACGCTGGCTTTCAAGTTTCGTTGGCTTGGCTTGGCAGTATTAGGTTCATTCACATTTAATACGCTAATAGTGTATTTTACAACTTTTAAACCCTGATGATTCAAATAAGGGCTTTTCAAGTGTTCATACTGGGAAGTTTATTTGCCTCAAAAAAATTATCCGCCGATTTACAAACGTCTTTTTCCCAACGTACGTCTATGGAGAAAAGTATTTTTTGGGCCCAATGGCATCATGGGACGGACCAGGAAGTTGTGATTCCATAGTTTAGCCACTACGAAAATTGGCTTCTCAGCCTGCCGCTAAAGTCAGGACATATTAAACATTTTAATTCAGTTCCCTGGGGAAATTTAAAGATTTTATAGGCTGAGAAAATCTGCTTTTATAGACAACAAAATGTTTTATCTCTACAGGCCACACTGACTGTTACATCCCAAGACTCATCAACCACTGGCAAAATGTTACTGATCGACACATCTTTACAGCAGAACAGGATGTCAATAACAGGATCACTGCAAAGAAAAGCTCACAGCACGGGGTTATATGTAGGTGGCTAGTGCTGACTTAGGTTGTCTTTTTTGTGAGAAAAAAAAAAGAGTCATGTGTTAGATACTGTACAGATACGAAGCCAGCGTTCTCAGAAAAACAAGCATGGATAAGAGGAAGACGCCTGTAAAGCAGAGACCCATTGGACACACAGCTGCTAGAAGCTCTCATGATGTCATGAGAGGAGACTCACAAGAGCAACACACACACACACACACACACACACACACACACACACACACACACAGCTAGACAGCAAAAATCCACATGACCAGCTAGAGGGACATCACAGCTGGTACGCCAGGATTGCTGAGGCAGCCTGGGTCCATTTGTCAACACTTCTCACACACACACACACACACACACACACACACACACACACACACACTCACACACACACACACAGTGATACATGAAGACATATGAGCTATGGTGATAAGTGACAGTCTTTACCAGAGAAGATGCAGATGGCAACTCCACATGCCACATGAAAGGTCTTGCTCTTATCCAGCAATCTGCGAGTGTCTCTGCTCGATACCTGCATGAGCGTGTGTGTTGTAACACAGACATTAGTGACTCTAGTATTCATTTTGTGGCTGGGAGTCAAGAGAAACATAGCAAACAACATATCCTCTTATCTTTACCAATAATGAACTAAATGTATAACATATTTATTATAAATTATTATTTCCTTGCACTTTCACATAAAAATCTTTCAAATGTACCCCATTGAAAATACTGCACTTCAGCAGTTCATTTCCAATATATGAGTACCGGTAGGTTTATATAAAAGATAAACACCATCACAGGTTTTTGAACAAACATTGCATTGTCTCTCATAAATCCTGCAATCTTTCAAATTGAGATAAGCAAAACCCTGGGGCTGCGCGTTTTTTCCAACTCAATAAACCTTTTCTTCCCATTCCTCTCTTTCCTCTCTTTCCTCCCTCCCTCCCTCCCTCCCTCCCTCCACCCACCTCAGTGTCTTTCTTACCGTGTGTGTTCCTCGGACAAAGGTGAGCAGGGAGCGACACATAGGCAACAGCACCAAGCTGCAGTTCAGGTTCAGCACAGATGCAGACGCCCTGCTGATGCACAGCCCTAGCTGGGAAAGACACACATACACATTGTGAGGTTGCTGAAATGGGGCCTGATGCAGCGGATGTAAAGTGATTAAAATACACACTTTTGAGCTGTTCCTGTTCAGATTTTGACAAAGTGCGCACAGGGCTTCAGGCATGACTTCCCCGCCACCCAGGGTTTTTTAAAACCATTTTTGTCCTTCTCAGTATGGAGAGCTAATAATCGTTTTCCTTTAGGCGTCTCTCTGCTGAGGCTTTGGCTTTAAATAGAAAACTAATTCCATCTTGTTAGGATGATGACGGACAAATACTTCTTTAGTAATTCTTATTCTTTAGAAAGTTAGTTAATCTAGTTCTAGTCTAACTATCTAGTTAGCAAGAAGTTAATCTATTTTATCTATATATACTTAAAAAGTAAGTTTTGTATGAAAAGATTATTATTATTACTACTGCTACACAAACAACTCTCCAGTTACACTGTTGAATGCAATTACAGTAAACTGTGTGCAAAGGATTTATTGACTTTTTTATGATGCAATAATGACATTCTCAAAAAGTCTATGTCACACTCAATCCAAAATAATGTGTGTTCAGACTAGAAGTAGCCTAAGTACCTTTATTGCCTCCATTGGCTGTGGCCGTGTTGGTAGATGTATATGGTACATTTACAGTGGGCCACACTACAGTAACTAACTTCTAACTAAAGCGTCTGACAAATGAATATATGTAAATGAAACATTTCTCCTACATCTCAGAACAGGCTGCCCTGACTCATACAGCACCTGACACCAGGATAAAAAGAGTGCAGTTCACCTAAAGAGACATGGGATGGATGTAATCTCATGTAATCACAAATCTCAAGCTACAGCTCAATAATCAAAGCTGTTTTCATGCGGAAACACTGGATGTACTTAAGCATCTGCTAAACTCAGCGCATTTGAACACTTTCTTGGCAGTCTCTTTGAGCACTGCTGGTGCCGTCCCTTCTGATTACGCCTAAGAAGCTCAAACAACTAGTGTGAGAGATGAAGATGTGTGAGTGTGTAGATCAGAGAGAGAGGGAGAGAGAGAGACAGAGAGAGAGAGAGAGAGAGAGAGAGAGAGAGAGAGAGAGAGAGAGAGAGAGAGAGAGAGAGAGAGAGAGAGAGAGAGAGAGAGAGAGAGAGAGAGAGAGAGAGAGAGAGAGAGAGAGAGAGAGAGGTAGAGAGAGAGAGGTAGAGGTAGAGAGAGAGAGAGAGAGAGAGAGAGAGAGAGAGAGAGAGAGAGAGAGAGAGAGAGAGGGAGAGAGAGAGAGAGAGAGAGAGAGAGAGAGAGAGAGAGAGAGAGAGAGAGAGAGAGAGAGAGAGAGAGAGAGGTAGAGAGAGAGAGAGAGAGAGAGAGAGAGAGAGGTAGAGAG
>CALSBV010010348.1:6221781-6237292 GCA_943590825.1 Bovichtus diacanthus | reverse complement strand
GTGTGTGTGTGTGTGTGTGTGTGTGTGTGTGTGTGTGTGTGTGTGTGTGTGCATGCCGTAGGCTGGTTTGCAAAGCCCACACATCCAAACACTACAAATAATACGGCTTCCAGTAAGTATCTAAGGGAGTTTCTGGATGAAATGCAGCCAGACCAGATCAGAGAGCATCTCAGGTAAGAAGCACTGCCAACACACTAATCCTGTTTAGTTCATCAGTACAAGTTACAGTGGTCTTCAAACCTCTTTGAAAGTAGAGGTTTCAGCAGGGAAGAAAGCCACTTCAAATCTCATGGGAGAGTTCCTTCTATCCATATAAAGGAAGACTGTTAAATGAGACGTACATGACAATGTACACCACTTTTGTCCTGTCTTGATAACTATTGCTATAATATATTTTTCCATGTTACAACTACACCAACAACCCAAACATTTTGCTTGTATAGGAACTCAATTCTTGACAGGATGCCTCCGACCCTAACCCCCATCAACCTTAGCCTCCAAAATCATGCTGTTCAAACCCACAGAAACACATATAGCTTCAATGAAGATCTGGAATATGATGTGTTCAAGTGATGTCACACAACAAGCTTCGCGTGCACGTAGGCTTCTATTTATTTTTTACTTTATAAAATATTAAAAACAACAAAAGCTGTTCCCCAGCTGTTCTGCACATTCAAACGCAGCGCTCTCTGGCCAAAAGACAACATTTTTATTCATTCTGTAAGCAAACCGCTACCTCTGTGACTAACTGTTGACATCCTCCTCACAGGAAATTTACCCGACTCCCCCATCTGGCTGGTACAGAGCAAAATCTGATCTATGCAGAGCAGATCATGAAAGAGTGGCAGGAGTATGGACTGGACTCAGTGGAGATGGTGCCCTACGACGTCCTGTTGTCCTATCCCGACGTATTACAGCCCAATTACATCTCGATAGTTGACAAGCTTGGCAGTGAGGTACAGCACATGGACACATCCAGTCGAATGCACTCATACTGAAAAGGATCAAATACTGAAGCAACATCATTTCAGCCTCTCTAAAAAGAAATGCATGTACTTGTTTCTGGTGTGTTGTTGACATTGTTGTTTTCTCCCTTCTATTATAGCATTAGGCAGTCAGAGTGTTTATTACACAGCTGCCACTGACATTATTTAAATGACCATATGCATGCCTTGTGGTCACAGTGAGAAACTCCTTGGAATGTATGCTTTAGTTTAATGATTGCCACACTTTTTGTGAAAATAACCCATTTTTCCATTTCAAGCCCTCTGATTAAATACCCACAAATCACAAAGTTGCAGCGTGCACAAGGAGATCATGCAGATACCTTAAAAACACAAGACAGCTCATTCAAGTCCAAGGTCCTTTTATAGCCTTGTGGCAAGATAACCCCCTAACCTCTCGCTGTCTCTTATGAGTGGAGATAATGATACAGCAGAGAGGCAAACAAGAGAAAACAGACCAGCGTTTACTGCATGGCCATATTGCATAGACAAAATCATAGTTTACACTTCAGCTGATAACCATTCAGTGAACAGCACACAGATCCCCAGGTGAAGGACTGACACGATGATCAGGTTAGACTACTGAAAGTCCATTTTCCAGCAGAACAGGATCAACTGGTGTCAGCAGATAATTCACAGAGCTGGTTTTGGAATAGGTCCTATAATGTGAACATCAAGCATTTACAAATTGATCCCTTATTTACAGTGGGGCAGGAAGCATTCAGATCCTTTACTGAAGTAAACATACTAATACAACACTGTAATAACACTCAATATAAACAATAATAATAATAATACTCCATTACAAGTTCAAGTCCTGCATCACAAATGTTACTTACTTACTAAAGCAAAAGTATAATCAGGAAAATGTACTGTAGTAGTTTTAAAAGTGAAAGTACTTGTCTGAGGTGCAGATAATTCAGTTGAAACTATTTTATGTAGAGCTGCAACAAATGATTATTTTTTCATTATGAATTAATCTGCTGATTATGTTCTCGACTGATTGACGGATCGTTTGGTTTGTAAAACTTCCAAATAATAGTGAGAAATTCCCTTCACAATTACTCAGAGCCTAACTATTGGACAAACTAAAAAGAAATAAGATACTATATACATTAAATTATACATTGTTTTAAATAAGTATAATAAGGGAATGCAGCAAATCATTACGTCTGACAAGCTGGAACCATGAAATGTTGCATTTCTGCATGAATAATTACATAAGCAATCATCAAAATAGTTTCTCATTGAATATTTTATCAATCGGCTAATTGATTAATCAACTAATAGTTAAATAGTAATAGTTTAATATATGACGTAAATCTTAAGGTGTTAACTAGCTAGTAGCTGGCAGATGAATGTATTGTAGTAAAATGTAAAATATTTACTTCTAAAATGTAGTGGAGTAGAATTATATAATAGTATGAAAATATGATACTCAAGTAAAGAAATACCATAAATATTTACTTAGGTGCAATATTTGAGTAAATTTAATTACATTGCACCTCTGCTTATTGCGCAGAGTTGACACTGGATACATTACAAATTCCATAACATAAAGGTTTATCTCATATTTCATCTAATTTAGTCTGCGCTCATCTTTCTTTCGCAGGTTTTTAACACCTCCTTGGCTGAGCCAGTTCCAGAGGGCTATGAAGATGTTTCGAACATTGTGCCTCCGTACAGTGCCTTCTCTCCCAAAGGACAACCTGAGGTAGACACATGTCCACGCACAAACAACCACACTGACAAGAAGACAGTGATGTTTAAATGCATTTTCACTGCAGCGGTAAAAGTGACATTATCCCATCCCCATCTATTTAATAACCTGAGATGTCTCTCCCTCCAGGGGGATTTGGTGTATGTGAACTATGGTCGAACAGAAGACTTTTTCCAGTTAGAGAGGGAGATGGGCATCAATGTTACTGGCAACATTGTCATCGTCAGATATGGGAAAATATTCAGAGGCAATAAGGTGGGAAAAGAAAAGTACCTCCACATGAAAAAACCCCAGTGACTGAGTATTGTAATTAAAAGGACTACACCTGTGGTTAAATGTACCGGAAGCTTACATCTCAAAAGCAGCTAAATACAGTTACATACAGGCATTTTTTAAAGATCACACTTTGAATATTTAATGCCATTTGTCAATGTCAAACCAATCATCACTTTTCTGTGATCCACACAGAGAAAAAAGGAAAGCAATAAATAACCAGTTTGTACTCTTTCAACTCTGTTCTCTGCCTGTCTTGCTCCACCAGGTGAAGAATGCCATGTTAGCCGGAGCAAAGGGGATCATTATGTTCTCAGACCCAGCAGATTACTGGGCTGCTGGAGTCAAGGTACAGTATTCTGCAGAATTTGTTAAAAAGCGTTAATGTGTGGATTATGAAACTGTATGTGTGTTGGCAGCCATTGTTAATGCAGTACAGGTGGAATACGTTTTGGACATATTGACATCATGATAAGCGTTAAAAACAAGGCTTCAGTGGTAGAGTCTATAAACAACAACTAGAAATTCATGATCTTGGAAAACAGTAGCAGATTCTACATAGCCTTCAAGAATGTACAGTAGGCTATATTATCTCTGTAAATATTTAAATCCAGGATACAGAATCTGGGGATTCAAATAAAGCATTTTAAATGTGTATATGTGTGTGTGTGTGTGTGTGTGTGTGTGTGTGCAGCCCTACCCTGATGGCTGGAACCTACCGGGTGGAGGAGCTCAGAGAGGAAATGTTCTCAACCTGAATGGAGCAGGAGACCCGCTCACACCAGGTTACCCTGCCAAAGGTGTGTATGTGTGTGCTTATACAGAGCCTGTATGAGTGTGTACATGTGTGTGAGTTTATCTAACATAGTCTTGTTCGCTCTCTTTCAGAATATACCCACAGATTAAGCCTTGAGGACGGAGTGGGTCTTCCCAAGATTCCTGTGCATCCAATTGGCTTCCATGATGCCATCAACCTGCTGAAGTAAAAAAAAAAAAAAAAAAAAAAGATTCCATTTTCTTTTCTTTTCCATGATCCAAAATCATGTCACTGCTATTTGGAAAAGTCTACAGCCACGCTAGTGACTCTGTGAGCGTTAACATGCTGATGATCTTAACATTTTGTCATTTGCACAAAACTCAAAGTACAGATGAAGCTGATGGGAATGTCATACATTTGGAAGGTTTTTCACATAAAGCAAATTATTGGACAAATTAAAAAAAAAAAAAAAACTGACCTGATAGTGGTGCTAGATAAAGAGTCAACCTTTGAGGGATATGAATGTAATTGCACAATTTCATGTAAACTTATATACATGAATATATAGAACTATAGTTAAGTTATAGTTATATTTCAGTCTGGACCAAACTGGTGGACCAACAGACAGACTGAGAGCTACAAACGACCTCATTTGAATCTTGAATCAAGAACATTTTCACTGGGGTTTTTAAATGAAATGAGAAGCTGATTTGTAACATTTTCAAAATATGTGAATTATTTACTATCAAACAGGAACATGGGAGGACCGATTCCACCCAACAACTGGAAGGGAGGTCTGAACGTCACCTACAGAATTGGTCCAGGATTTACGGACGACTTCAAGAGCCAGTAAGTGCTTAAGTCAAGCTTTTTATGTCCTGTGTCAAAGTGATCACTTGTGTCCACTTCCCCCTGTGATAACGTGACTCTCCTGTCCACATACTTTTTTTTTTTTTTTGTCTCACCACGGTCTCCCGTCTCCTGCTTCACAGCTGCCTTCGCTCTTTAGTGGTTGTCTCATTGTCTCTCCCCTTTCGATGCTCTTTTTCTCCTGCTCAGCTTTAATGACCCAGTGGCAAGTAGCCAACTGACGTACAATGGAGGCCCTTGTACCCCCTGAGTGTGAGAAACGTACATAACACAGCTACACACAAACAAGCTGCACAAATTAAAGATGTACAACAGTAACTAGGTCTTTTGTGTGGTTCATTATTTTTTCTGTAGGAGAGAGTTTTGAGGTGCAAACCATTTCCTAAAGGACTTCTATGCTTCCATTTGAGAGTGCTGTATCCCTATTGCCTGCTTTCCTCTTCTCTATTCTCCTTTGTTTGTCTATCTGTGCCTGCATTGCATGATATAAACATAACGAACCTGCTAATGAGGCTGCTGTACTGTAAGAACAAGTAGAAAAACACTACTGTTTTGTGAAAACGGTTTTCTATTCCTAAATTCTTCTTCTCCTGATCTGCTTCGACCTCTATTGATCTGGCGTGTTCCCTAATCTGTCTGCCTCAGGAAGGTGCGGATGAACATCCACACTAACAACCAGCTAACCAGAATCTACAACGTCATTGGCAGGATTAGAGGAGCTCTGGAGCCAGGTATAGTACCACAACCCAACCTGCTCTAATCCTTCATTGAAGCTTTCAGCAACATATCCAAGTAGCACTTATAATGTCAATATGGACACTAAAACTCACAATAACAGGTTGGAATAGCAGGATCATTTAAATGCATTTTTGGAAAGAAAATGTTGCTACATTTTTCGCAAAAAAACATTCAGAAAAACAAAACATAAGTGGCTCTATTTCAAACGCTGCTGCTTTAATCAAATCAAATCAGAAACACAGTGTAACAGTGCCTTATGTGAGAGCCTGTTTGTGGTGTAAAGGTTGTGTGATAGAAAGAGCTATTTGGTAGAGTCTTAAAGAAATATTGTATAAAATACAAATCTGTCTCTTTTTACTCTATCATTATGTGTTGGTGCTCTGGGTGTGTGTGTGTGTGTGTGTGTGTAGACAGGTATGTGATTCTGGGTGGGCACCGGGATGCCTGGGTGTTTGGAGGGATTGATCCCATGTCTGGTGCTGCAGTGGTTCACGAAACTGTCAGGAGCGCTGGCAGGCTGCTCAGTAAAGGTACGTCTCTGCAAGTGTGTGAGTGAATGATGGTGTCAATAGTCAGTACTCAGTCTCAGTGTGTGTGTGTGTGTGTGTGTGTGTGTGTGTGTGTGTGTGCGTGTGTGTGTGCGTCTATAGGCTGGAGGCCTAGGAGGACTTTAATATTTGCCAGCTGGGATGCAGAGGAGTTTGGATTGCAGGGATCTACAGAATGGGCAGAGGTACTCATACACCCTTACATATACACACACACACACACACACACACACACACACGCACACACTGACCGCACTTCACCCTTCTCAACAGGATAACGCCAAGCTGCTGCAGGAGAGAGCTGTGGCCTACATCAATGCTGACTCCGCCATTGAGGGTGAGTGTGTTTGTGTGCACAGCTCCGTATTCTATTATAAACAATGTTGAGACCGAATTATTTCTGATGCGACTCATGCGTGTGTGAATGTTTCTATTTAAAAATTCAAATTCCAGGAATGTACACACTGAGGGTTGACTGCACTCCATCCCTACACACGTTGGTGTACGACCTCACGAAGCAGGTGAGCGGGAAACAAAAGGAAGGGTACATCTGAAAGTGATTTGAGTAAATAAATGTTGCCTTTATTTGTATTCCTGCCTTCCTCGCTGCCTCTTCTCTTCCCTTCTATGTTTGCATGTAGATAGCCAGTCCAGAAGAAGGAGAAGAGGGAGTTTCTCTGTACGAGAGTTGGCATAAGAGGGACAACTGGACGAATGACCGTGATGCACCCAGGTACAAAGTTGCTTGTTCTGGTCAGAATGTACACAAACGAACAAGTTTTCAATGTAAAATGTGTTAGCTAATAAATAAAACAATCAAGAAATAATTTAAACAAATCACTAACACAGTCCTCGCACACTGCACTGTAGGATCAGTAAACTCGGGTCGGGCAGTGATTTTGAGGCCTATTTTATCCGTCTGGGAATTGCTGCAGGCAGATCCAGATACACTAAGAACAAGGTGAGACACTGACAGATTTATCTACATAGCATCATTTTTATTAATATTAAGGAATATTGCTGTCTGTGAACAATCATATATGTGTGTCTGTATTGTAAGCACAACACAGTGCATATACATTATATGGTTCAGGTTTACTTAGCAAAAGTTTTTTTCAATCAGTGGGATTTTAATGCTCCTTGTGAATACTATATTTATGTCAGTGTAAGTGTTTTCATATGCAAGCCTGTGAATATGAGGAGAATATGTTTGTTAGTTCTCAATATTTCCATACTCTCCTTTTGCCTTTAATGCAGGTTTTGTCTCGCATGTGTCAGCAGCTTCATTGTGGTATCAACTCTGCTTTGTCTGTGTGACTTTATTCATTATTGCATTCATGAATAAGTTTATTTATCTGTAATAGGCTACACTAAGGAACACATTTTGGATTTAAACAAGTCGCTAGTTTAATTTCCCTCTGCATTAGAACTAACTAATTGATTAGTCTATCAACATAAAAATAATCCGCAACTATTTAGATAATCAATTAATCGTTTAAGTCATTTTTCAAAAGTCATTTTTTAATGATTTATCGATTAATCTAGATAATAATCGGAAGTTAGTCGTTAGTTGCAGCCCTACTCCGCATAATCTAAAGTGATTTCTGTCTTAGTTTCAGGGTTGAGTTAGAGGTTAGAGCAGAAGTAGAAGAAAAGTAAAGTATCTTTATGGTCAGGGTAACTGTGAGCCTCCAGGGTGTAACTCAGTGGGATGTCCTTCCTCTGTGCTCTCAGAAAACAGAGCGGTACAGCAGTTATCCAGTCTATCACAGCGTGTACGAAACCTTCGAGATAGTGGAGAAGTTTTACGACCCCTCGTTCAAGAGGCTTCGGGCAGTGGCCCAGGTGAGAGGGGGGCTCATATTCCAATTGGCCGATTCCCAGCTCCTCCCTCTCGATGCCAACCAGTATGCAGACGCACTCGGGAAGTATGCACAGAGCATCGCACAGCTGGCACAGAGGCACCCAGAGGAGATGACCATGTATGAAGTGTCGTTTGGTGAGCTGACTGATTATCAAGTTTAGGTTTAGTTGTTTGAATGAGTTGGCCAAACTGCTGACTTTTCCGAGAATTCTGCTGCATTTTTTTCAGATTCCTTGTTTTCTGCTGTGGAGAACTTCACTGTTGCAGCCAGGGACTTCCATGAGCGCCTGCAGACTCTCAACACAGCAGAGTAAGAATGTGTTTAACATTTTCATACATTTTCATACATTTGTAGGTGTCAAAGGCTGAAATATGTTGTCGTGCATGTTCTAGTTTACGTATGCACACACAGTGGCCACTTTATTAGGTACATACGTACAATCTATGGCAATTCAATACAACACAAGGGGGCAGAATATCAGAGACACCTCTGAATATAATGTCAAAAAGTATTCTGTGCATGTGTATCAGTCCTCTGCAGGTACGTGTGATGAATGATCAGCTCATGTATCTGGAGAGAGCCTTCATAGACCCCCTGGGTTTACCTGGCAGACCGTTCTACAGGTTAGACACACACACACACACACACACACACACACACACAAGTCAATAAGGCCACTCACACAACTACACAACCACACAACAACTGTGCCCTGCTACAGAATCCAAAAATATTCTATTTTACCTTAAAAAAAAATTTTAAAAAAGAATGGACCACAACTAATGCACTTTGCTTTCTCCCTCTACACCAGATGCATAAGCCTATTGGTTGATTCTAGTTCAACCAGAGTTCAACTTTTAAGATGTAAAATTACCCAGTGACTCATTAAGGGAAAGTGCAAAGATTAGAGAAGCCTGAAAAATAACTATAATTGTATCCTGTTATTGAACAACTGCTTCGAAATAATTACTAACAGGCCCATTAACTCTCTTACACTCTCCCACCAGCTTTTAATTTAAGCATAGGTGAGCTCTGTTTTATTAGCGGAACTAGTTTTTGAGGCTGACTCGAAGAAGACTGTGGGACGGCTTGTTTACCATATAAGAGGTGGAGATAAAGACATTTTCTCCTACATTAAAGCCACGTTAACATACCGTAATTCAACCTAGGATGCATATTCCACAATAAATGAAAGTAATGGCCTTCTGCTTTCTTTATCTGACACATTTTCATCGTCATTTTTAAACCCTTTTAACTTTGGTTTCCCTACTGAGACCTGATTTGTTTGCTACATTTTTCTCTCCCTCTGTCTGTTTCTAAATAGATTTAATTATATCTTAAGTAGTGATTATTACTAGTTGCAGTGTCTTTTTTGGGCCCCAAACAGGTGACATGGGTTGGACTGTACAACTGAAACGCTTACATTGAATGCAGATACACAGCAAAGCTGATGAAATATACAGCTTTGAATAGGCAAGAACCATCCTGCATAACTGATACTGCATACCCTTTTCTCTGTTTCAGGCATGTGATCTTTGCTCCAAGCAGCCATAATAAATACGCAGGGGAGTCTTTCCCTGGGATCTACGATGCATTGTTTGACATCGAGAACTCAGCTGATTCAGAGAAGGCCTGGGAGGAAGTCAAGCGTCAAATCAGCATCGCAGCATTCACTGTTCATTCTGCTGCCATGACCCTAACTCCACCTGCTTGATCTAAAGAAATGGGATTTAGCTAATTATTGATAATGATTTCATCACACCAGAATGTGAAGAGAGGGAATACACTACCTGCAACACACAGAGATGGACAATTACTGTTTTTCTGAACCAGTCGTGTTCCAGGAACGTCAAAAGCTCAGTAATACAGTGAACTCTGAATTTCCATGATGCAACTTTCTGACTTGTTATGTGGCCACATAAGATTTTATTTTTTTAATGTCTGTTGTTCTTTTGTAATTGGGAAGCATAATAAAAATCCATCCATCCTTTGCATGTGGGCAGAAAAAAACTGACATCCTGTCCATGTTGGTCTGAGAAAAAATGTGAATGTTGACATATTTTTTAAACACATTACTTTTCCTTCATGAACACAGTTCGGTTGCACACAACAACAAAATTCAACATATTTTAGTTATAAACCTGCATGAAACCTGATGTCTGTTTGAGGATATACAGTTTAAAATGTTAAAGACAGGACACATATGCAATGCTATCATGAGGCAATGAAGCTGAGCAGCTGAAGAACACACCTCTACTTTAAAAAAAGTAATGATTATACGTAATCCACTATGAAGATATGTCAAATCTGTTGTCTGAGAACTGCAGCTTTTTATTTCTGCTTTTTCAAAGGTGGTGTTTGAATGCACGTGATGAGTGCGAGCATGCTGTCATGGCTGCATGCCCCAGTGGTGCTGACAGCCTCCACTTATCTGAGGTCAGGTGAGGATTCCTTGGCGTAGATGGAGATGATAACTGGACTGCCTGTCGGGTGTCAGTCAAACCTACACGGCATCACATTTATCCCCCTATCCACCTCAAACAACCAACTAAATACGTATCAGTGTTGTGTGGAAAAACAACACTTTTCCTTCATTTAATCGATTATTTCCCGAAGGAAATTTTGGTAGAAGATTGAGCAGGACACAACACACTTCACAAACGGACATTACTGTGCGTGCAACACACAGGAAGTGAGCTGTAGTAAACTTCTCTCGCAGGTGTCATAATGTGTGTATGTGTTACCATAGCAATAATGTCTGCCCTACATTTCCTGCACTTTGGTCTAAGTTGGAACGTTTTCAGTCTGACCGGTAATTTTTCATCCAGAGGTGACTTCCTGTAGTTCAGCCCTGCTGGGACAGAAAGGAGTTGATGTTTTCTTCATGCTGCACACGAACATTTCATGAAGCACATTCAACTTAAGTTGCACAATGTAGACTCACAACAACTGCACATTAAAAACCCGTGTGTGGTGTGTTTGTGTCCTCCCCCTCATGGAAAACAGAAACTCCCGGATGGTGTTTACAGACTTCCCCGTCTCTTGCTGGCTCAGAGTAAGACTGAGAGTCCAAACTAACAGGCACATGATGACATTTGAACCCTGGCTGACACAGAATCAGCTTCATACATTATAGCGTCCTCCATTCTTACAGAAAGCCAATCTTCACCTCATCTCCCTCTTCCTCTGTGCAGAGACAGAATCAGTTTACACTCCACATGTACTTGAATGTTTATCTGTATTCATGTATTCATAGTACCATGAGTTTACCTGTGTTATCAGCATATTTACTGCCATTTAGGTCAAGTCAAGGACAGAAACTTTGCTTTCTAGTGCTGCTGGTCACTGAAAGTTATCAAATGTAATTTTGTTGTATGCCTACAATGATAATTAAGTGTTTAATGTCTTATAAATAAAGGCAGTTGCTGCCATCCTTTGGTCACTAACGGTAGTGCATCTTTTGTTGGTTATAATTTAAGTGACACACCTTAATTCTCATTTAATTTAATCATTAATCATATGTATGACAGACTACATATGAGGTAATTAACATCAAATGGGTTTTGTAGGTGTTGTTTGTTACAGAAATGTGGCCTACATGGGTGATCTATTGGGGCCCAATATTACATTCTTTTATGGGGTATAACATCTCTGGTTGCACCCCTGGTTTCAACATGCACAAACTCTCTTAAACACTTTTTTGCATGAAGATGCAGGTCTCCTGTTCTACCAGGAAGTCAAAAGTTGGATTGGTGCCCTGCAGCAGTGGGGAGACAACTCCCTCCTGGCTCATATCACCAACCGCACAGTGTATTTGAAAAAGTTGAAGAACCTCCGTGGTACAGCAGCTTTGTCGACCCCCTAAACAAACACTGTGGAGAGATCATCCGGGTTAAAGAGTCACAAGAATTCAAGTAGCTGGACGGCAACTGCCGATTATCTGCCATGGTAAATTGTTGTGTTTTTTTTTTCCTGACATTATCAAATTTGATCTTTTTTTTCACCATTTCTTTCCAGGTTGACAGCAGAAATGTGCTTCTCATGGTGTATCCCATCTCTTCTATGTCCTGCAGATATAAAGATTGCATGCGGTTCTTGAAACTAGCAGAATCATCAATTTTCCTTTTGATATAAATTTTCATTGAATATTGGACTTTTGGGCTTATTGGACTTGTTTTTGCAATCTTTTTAATGCACCTGTATTCCCTTTCTAATAACTGACTGATTTACAATGTAATGCAGGTTCTTGTTTATTATTATTCATCCAATTAAAAAAAACATGTATGATATCACCTATTTTACTTGGTAATTCGGTTTTTACATGTTTAATAATAATAGTGTCAACAACTTAACAGCCCAATAAAATCCAGAGTCGAAGATGACACTCAACTTTAAAAAACACATGAAGAACCAAAGAAATGACTGAAAACAATTACAAACACTGTTGTTTGTAGGAGTGCAGGACTGCAATGTGAAATAAGCAAAAATTAAAATGAGAAAATGAAGGTTTAAGTCCAGTAGGAGGTTACATTAAGCGCACAGAAAAATATCATCCATTTTCACCTTATCATTCTGATATTCTCAAAAACACACATGCACAAGCCTTAAATCATTTTTAAGGGAAAACAGGAACACAGTGACATTTCCAGTTTATTTCTGGAATTCAGCCTTTATTCTGTCCTATTACATCTGTCAAGTGATTATATGCAAAAACTAAGGGATAACCAAATGCCCACACAAATGTTACAGAATCACAAAATAAATTCTGTATCAATGAATGGTAGAAAATGTAGACAGAAGAACCAATCGACACATAAACAGACACATAAACAGACACATGTGCATACACAGTATGTTATAAAGCCAATCCTATTTAAGAAAAAGATCATCATTCACCCATACCATTTCTTTTTATCCACCATTTGTAAACTTACCTACAGCTCTACTTATGAAAGCCTGCCATTGTTGCACTAAAAATAACTTAATGTTAGTAAGCAGATCAGGCAAATCTGTTAAGTATTATAGTGTATTTGAGGGTTACTATGAAGTCCGGTTCCTCCAAGTCTCTTCACCTCTTCTGATCTTTGGTGCTTAGTTTAAACTTTCACAAATGTCTGAATTGTGAAAAAAAAAAAAATCACTATATCTAAATAAATGATCACAACTGGTTTAAAGGTACAATGTGTAAGATATGCCAAAATTGAAATATAAAACATTAAAAAAATAAATGAACTAACATTATCAACAAAAAGTGAAGACGTTACAGTGCTGCCACCATTGAGCCCCTGAGCAAGGCACTTAACCCTGAGTTGCTCCAGGGGACTGTCCCTGTAGTTAGTTCACTGTAATGTCTCTGTGCTGTGTTGCAGATATGTGCTGAAGTTAGCATGCTAACTGACTAGCGCCGGCCACTTGTTCCTCTAGAGGCGATATTGAGTCGATGTAGCGCCAGTCTGCCCTCAGTACCGAGGGAGTAAAGGTACACCCGGGGCGGGAAGCTCGCGTATTCTTACAATAAATATGCCAAACACCTACAACTGAAATATAAACATAGGATTTAGGATCCAGTTTAGAGGTGAAATACTGCCCCATATTTACTTTGAAGCAGGTGGCTCGGAACAACACACTGTACCTTCAAGTAAACTCTGTAACACATCTGTGCACATGGGAAGACATGACGGACATAATGTAATATTGCATAAACTCCACTCCAACATTTTAGTGTTGGAAGTGTTTTCACTGTTTTGAACATCACCCTTTGATCACTCATGAAATGATGATGATGATGATGAAACAATAACAGAGCAGCCTGTACTTCTCTTTTATCCATCATATCCATATAAAGTGACACTGATTTTCATGATGCAATTCAACCCCAACTCACTCAAGAGCCTGGGTCATTTCTCGAAGGCATTCCTTCAAGTTTTCCACCCGGTCTCTGTTCTTTTCTTCAGCAGTCTGTATCGTCTGCTCCAGCAGCCGCTGGACCTCATCCAGACCAAGCACCTTCGGCGAGTGGTGGTGGTAGAGATAACCACACAGCTGACTGTCGTGGCATTCCGGGGAAAGCAAGCCGCACAGAAAGCGCAGGAACATGTCGTAGTAGCCCAGCGGGGAGCCGAGGGTTCGTGCCACGGCACACTGGACCAGGCCTGCCGCTGATTTGGTATGATCCTTGGATGTGAAGAGCTTGGCCTTGTCCAGAACGTTCTTGGACTCAGTGCGAAACATCGTGAAGACGTACAGAGCGGCCATGAACTCCTGGAGGAGAGAAGACGTTTAGGTGTGAATCCTTGCTCCCAGGGAAATGTCATGTTTAAGTTCTAATCCGGTGTCCCTGCGTTCTCTTGGTATTTGCTTGGCATTTCAAAATGTTCCTCTTTTCTAGTTCAAAGGTTAAAATGCTTTGTGTGTATACGTACATTTATCTAATCAAATCACATTTGGGGCAACTAGCTTAACCTGCAAATTATATAAAACCACTGTTGACATTGGCTTGTTTGTTAAATACCCTGAAAAAATGAAGTCATTGGTCTTCAGTGTATTATAATTACAGTGGTGTAAAAAGGAGGTGATATGAGATGTGGGTACTGTGAGATGAAAAGAGTTTTACCTGGAAGCTGAAGTGTATAAAGCAGAATGCCCTCTTCCCATCCGAGGCTGCAGCAGGGAGCTCAGTGCACAGGCCGGACAACACCGTCACCTCCGTCAAATTCAGACTGTACTCCTTCACGTCCTCTTCAAAGAACACACTGGTGTCTCTCTCCAGCATCTTAAAGGCCATCTTCCCCATCTTTGTCAGCAGGTGCTTGTCTTCAGTGGACCATTTCTGAGTGAAAAGGAGACATCAAAACGACAAACGACGTTGAAGTTAAGCTGTTAGCTTCTTCACAAATGTCTCTTTTGTCTTATTACACAATTAAGTCCACAGAGTGCAGGTGTTCATGATATCGTATCCCCCAAATAAAAATGTAAAATATTGATTTGTAAATATCTGCTCGTAACAAATAAATGACAACATTTTAATTTCATCCTAGTACCAAAATAAAAAATGACTAACGGTTAATGCAAAGTTGATACAGGAAATGTGTGGCCCCGTAACAATCTAGTGTTTTATTTTCCTTCTTAGGAAAAGTGAATGAATGAAGTGAAGGGAATTAGGTGACTTTACTTAGACAATAAAAGGCAGAGACAAAAGCACGTTACCAGTTCATTTTCCCCCTTTCCATAGTAGAACTGAAGCCTGCGATTGGTCTGGACAATCATAATATTGAGGTAGAACGGCGTCAGCCTGGGGGGCTGCTCTCCATAGCCCTGATAACGGAAGCAGCGCTCGAACACTGTGGCCACCATCCAGCACACAAAGGGTTGTCGAGCGAGCACACTGAGTGACGGCAGGAGTTTATAATGCGCCACAATCTTCGCTGCTACGTCTGCATCGACAAAACGCCTGGTCAGGTATTCATCTTTCATCTCATCGCTGGAGAAAAGAGGGGGGGGGAAGACAGAACTGGACTGAAACAGAGAAGATGAAATTATCTAAAGTTTAAAAAAAAAACCGACACACAGCCCATCTACACACACACACACACACACACACACACACACACACACACACACACACACACACACACACACACACACACCACCCTGCCCAACTCTCAATCTCTATCCTGTGCCCTGTGTGTATGTGTGTGTGTGTGTGTGTGTGTGTGTGTGTGCGTGCGTGTGTGTAT
>CALSBV010010348.1:6207508-6221681 GCA_943590825.1 Bovichtus diacanthus | reverse complement strand
CACACACACACACACACACACACACACACACACACACACACACCTGAAGCCCTGTATTTCTGTCACAACGTCTATGAATTGAGATGGTATTTGTGAGACAGCCGCCCGTCTCCCCAGGATCCACACGCGGGCACCACGAAGCAAAGTACCTCGGACGATATTTACGATCAGGACGTCGGGATGTGCTTGGCTGTGATTGTCATTTATTTCTGGAGCATTCTAAAGAGAAAAAAACAGATAAATTGACAAATATATGAGTTTCTGTTCATCATTTGTTAGATTTGTGAACCAGTTAGCAGCCTTTAAAACATGACATAACTATTGGCTCATCTTTAAAAACTGGCAATTGATATAGATATTTTAAACTTTACATTGTTGGTTATTCACATTCCAGATTTTTATTTTTTTTTTTAGTTACAAATGTGAATGGGTCTCAGCTGTGTGTGTGCAGATGGAATACCTGCCAGTCCAGAGGAGCTTGGTAACAATCGAATGAGTCCATTATGATGAGAAATTTACAGTTCTCCTCCTCCAGGTATTTCATGTCTTTGCACTCAGGATGATTAGTTTCGATCACTTCCATGATGGACATCTTCTGTGAATGAGGAAGTTCTCTGTTTCGCAGGAGCCAGAAAGTTCGGAATGAAAGTTTGATGACAAACTGCAGATCCTGAGCAAACATGGACAGGAAAATGGTGTCAGTCACAACAAAATAAGTCAAAAAACAAAAACTTTTTTGTTGATTCACCTTATTTGCACGCAGTTCTGCCCAATCCAGGGAGAATTTCCCCACAGAGACAGACATGCCAATGCCTGCAATCCCAGTGGTTACCACTGTCCTCACCGGCTGGCCATCATCCTTTGGTAGTCGGAAGAGATTGTTCACGGCCACGAAGGTGTCGGCACTGGGGACCTGGAGAGGAAACGGTGGGTGGGGTCGCAACTCATGGGAGGGGTCAACTCCTCCATAACCACAGGTGGAAATCTGGGGCTCAACGTAGACGGTATCGAAAAGACTCTGCCTTCCGGCTCGAATGACCCCCTCACGGATAACTTTGTGTTTTCTGAGCAAACATTGCGTCAGTTGAAAACGGATCAACGCTGGCGGGGGAGAAAGATAAAGTGGAAAGTAAGAAAACTACATGAAGTGTGAAATGTGAATCTCACATCGGATGAATAATCTCTCTGCTACACCATCTCTCTGCCTAGTTATGGTCGTCTCATGTTCCTGCACACATTCTCACCAGAAGACCTGCCAAAATCAATAATTAACAGTACAGTAACAATAATTTGACAGTTTGTCTAACAGCGAGACTAGCGAGCTATGCAGCCATGTCGTTGTACCAAATTCCAAATCAAGACTTTCACGAACAAATGTGTACCGAGCCTGAAGTAGAGTTGAAAAGCGAACGGGATGTGAGATGATCACTTATGTGATACAAAGTATCAGTAGGCTCAGAGGCGCAGTGTACTTCCTGCAACTTGTATGTTACAGTCACCGTCCTGTGGTCTTCAGTGGATGAGTCACTGAAATGAAAAGTTACTCGTTGTTCTAATCAGATATTAGCTTAATAACATGCTGCAATAAATTGTAAACGGAGGCTTTGACTGCGTCCCTGCTACTGTGGTTACTCCTTTTAGATACAGGCTGTTCCTATGTAGCCAGCGCATTCATTTAGAAAACAGAGTTTCAGTGGAACTACTTAGTAGGTGTCCATTACCAGGACTTAATGGAAATCCTGCAGCCAATCAGAATTGAGTATTCACCCAGACCACGGTATAAGTAAGGTTTTAAATCACATGGTTGACATTTTAATGTTCCCTTGAAACTGGTATCTAGAAGCAATTGATCAAATATCTCAGGACAAACACATGTCACCAGTATTACCCAGTTTACTTGCCTCTCTTGCACTGATTCCGTAGTTTGTCTGCTTCTGGTGTCTTGTTGATATTTTCTAGGCTACTTATTGTATGCAACAGGGAACGCTGCTGTCCTGCAAAACAGAATTTTAACACAAAAGTTCAAACTAGTAAGCAATCACTGACAGTAAATCAGTCCCTGTCTTCTCCACAAGGCTGTATCATTATTTCATTCAAACATTTCTAACACTGAATTTTACTGTTAATGAAACAATATCTGTTCCAGTCTTACAACACATTTTTTACTTTTTTTGAAACAACGCATTTCAAGTGTTCACGTCACATCTGCACTCTCAATAATCAACATTTGTTTCTGTCACTTTAGATTTCTATTTGTACAGTATTTGTACCATTCTCACAGTACGTTCATGTGTTTTCTTACCGAGTACCTCCACGATCCTGTCCACAAAATCAAGAAGGTCTCCCTCCATCGCCTGTTGCAGGGTTATGGCTCGTTCCCACTTGTAAAAACACGTCTTAAATTGTAGAAGCTCTTCCCTGGTGAGGTCTGTCAAAACATTCTGGATACTCTGCAGACACAGAGAAAGGTATAAAACACAACATGTCCCACAGAAATAAAGAGATGCAACTATTACATTTTTATGATATAATAACAAACTTGAGAAAATTTGCAAAACGATACATAATTAGTCGTTAACTTTTAAATCGAAATACATTTTATAATGTAATAAATGGGAGCGGTGAATTTTTTTTTTTTTTTTTGGGCAAATACAGTTTGACATCCTGAGACCAAAATAACAACAAACAACAAAGGAAAAGAAAATATTAGGCATTGCAAAGGCCCTGTGATGCACCAACCTTGAATATATGGGGCAGGTCCTGTTCTGGGTGGAGTCTGCCTGGCTGGCTGTTCTCATCAGGCTGCATTGTGTCATCTGGTTCAATGGGGTTTGGCGGTTCTGGGGAATCAGCTACCAAAACTTCATCTGCATCCTCCTCAGTGTCTTCTGGAAAATCCCCCAGATCAGAAGACCTGACAGACACCAGGAAGAAAGGTAAGCAGGTAAGAAAGAGCACCGCAAATATTGTGCAAGGATCACCACGATGCTTTGTCAAACTCATGTCCAACAAAAACCAAACACATTTTCAACACCCATTTATGGATAGAGACTTTTTTTTAAATATATTTAACACCTTTGTAGATACAAACTATTACGAAACGACTATTTTAAACTACTACCGGTATTTAAAATGTTTTCACATATAAATAAAAACAAATGTAGTCAAAACTACAATCATTTGAAATAAAGAAATGTTTAAATTGAGTCAGGTGGTGAATTTTGGAGAAGCAATGAATAGATTTCCACTGATTATTACCAACTACAACAAATAATTTTTAAAAAAATTATAATTATGACATTAACCTGCATTGACAATCCAGATTTATGACAACGAGTGAGTGTGTGTGTGTGTGTGTGTGTTCCACCTGGTGTCGATGACAAGAGCTCCCGGTGGTTTGGTCTGCTGCGTGGTCATGGTGTAGAGGGTCTCTGGAGACTCTGAGCGAATCATCTGGAGCCTGGCAAAAAACGAGGGACATCCACCTGGTAAGACCTGGTTAGCCTCCGATTAGCAATTTCTAAGTCCCTAAGAGCGACCTCTCCCTTCAAAATATCACACAGTGGAATTATTGTACAATATTGATATTTACAAGTTGATCCTCCCCTTAACATGTTGGCCGAAGTTTCATAACTATCAGCACTGAAAGCTTCTGTTCATGAAGCTGCCAAAAGTGACACGGTATTGTCTGGCAGACGATACCGCAGCATCCGCACCAAGTCCACCAGACGCAGGGACAGTTTTACCCCACAGGCCATAAGACTGTTGAACTGCCCTGTGACGGTCACTACCTACATGTTTATAGTATACACACTGTTTATTTCACATATTTATATATCACAGTATACAGTATTTTATTCTACTGTACTTCCTGTAATGCATTTTACTTGCACCATTATGTCTCTTGTACTATTTTATTTATTTATTTATGTCTTAAGTATATTGTATGTTGCATTGTTGGAGGAGCCTGTGATTGTATTGGCAACAACTACGCTGTAGCTTTTGTACATATGACAATAAAGCCTTTGAAGATGAAAGTTTGAAAGGAGAGGAGTAATATACATCCCTATGACTCATGCAAAGCTTAATTCAAACTTTTGCCTGCATTTCTCAGGAACTTTTCTCCAAGCCCAACACCAGCTCTGGTGCAGGGTTAAACAGCAAAAGTAAAGTATGTAGTTATGGGAAGCCGTGTGCCATCTGTGGTAAAATGACCAAAACATTAAGATAATGCATAAATATAAAACCAAGACACAATACCCTGTTCCCTCATGAGTAGTCGCTTCAGGTAGCATCACAGGGAGTGAAGGATGGAAGGCATCGACAACCTCTTCTTCATTTCCCTCCTCTTCCTCCTCCATCCCATCATCGCTGTCACTCTTCATTGAACCATAGCTGGAGCATGGCCTCGTGAACTTCTTCTTCTGCTCTTCCTCATCCTCCTGCCGAAAGATGCTGATGGGGCGAAAAAAAGATGGTGTTAGTATGACAGTGTGTGTGACACTGGTTTTAAATTAGTCCAATAGGTAATTAATGAACTATTATATTATATATATGAAGCTTTCTCATAATAATGAGTTATACAATTTCTCAGCTTATTATTTCTTATAAAGCTTCTAATTATTCGAGATACAACTGTGAAGGTTTCTCATTATTTTTACGACACTAAGTCATTATTAGAGAGTTTCTCACTACAAGAGACAAGATAAGTGACAGTTGAAAAAACTACGCGGGTGTAATAAAGCAATATGAATACTTGAATATACCTACATACGCAGTTCATTAACTCCTAATGTAATACAACGTCAGGTAAATAAACAAAACATGTACAAATATGGATAATTTAGCGGAGATAAGAATTAATGAAGAACAGAAACGCAGCTTGTGTAAACTGTCTTGAAGTGACAGAGGATTAAAGATGGCAGGTGAGCTCATCTGCGATGCCACAAATGTAGGTGGGACAACACCCACCTTTTAACTTCAGTGTCCGGGTCCATGTCCCTGGTAGCAACAGGCTCATACACCGCAATTGTGGAATGGATTCAAGGAAACTAAATCCTACGTATCGCAATAACTTTACGCCCAAAAAAATGAATCCACCGAGCCAAAATAAAGGCTGTCGCTCTCCACCCCGACTGTTACGCTAACATTATTACTTAAGATGACATGACGTATTTATGAATACATGGATGCGTTAGAAATATACATTTTCCAGAAGATAATAAATCTGCAACGTCATTTCACCGGCCATCTACTTTAATTTATCTCCTCTTCGTTTAGTCTGCTTTAACTTTCAGTTTGCGTTCCGCCATCATCAACATGACGACTTCCGGACCACTTCAGAATAAAAGCATAACTTAACAAACGTAAATATAAACAAGTACATAACATCAATTACACGTCAGAATGTAACATCCACAAGCAGCCAGCACAAGAACGCACAAGTAATGTATGAAAAAGCTCATCCTTACCCTCATAGCATCTAATGTATACGAGTGTAAGAAACAGTATATACTCATAATCAGCTATACTGTATGATGGAAACATTTTGAACTTTTTTGTCAACTGTAAACATCCTTGTTGACTATTAACACACAATACTAAATACTCAGTCTGACCTGTACGTTATCCTTATGTTGTCATCGTATCTGTAGTTGTGCAAGGTATAAAAAAAAAAACAAATAAAAAAAAACATTAGGCCTTCAAAGTCAGCCAAATTGTAGCGTTGACTACCCTTAAAATTCAATCCACAAATCAAATATCAACTTACTTACACACTAATGTTTTCACTATTGTAAGAGTACGTAATACTATATGGTCTAGTTTTTTTAGCTTGGGTTATTACTTACACAGGTACAGAAACAGGCTAGATCAGGAGCATGCAGACCTACAATTGTATGCTACTTTGTCAAGTCCATTTTTTAGCCTCTACTATTAATAAAAACATTTATTCCAACTAAGTACTTCTTTACTAGGTATGACGATGAAATGGACACACCGGTATTATAAAAACTGTAAATATTTAGCTTTTATTCTGGAGGTTTTGAGGCACATACCGGAAGTCTAATAGTTTCTCAATAGTCAGAAACTCATGTGACCTCATTTCATGTGTTGAAAGAGCACTATACTATTACTATATACTTTTACGTGATCTGTAATAGTATGAATTATGGATTAATTTAATTTCAACTGACATGTTCATGGAAACACACTGGACTTCAGTGCCTACACTTTCAATTCATAACATTAATAGATCAACACAATGTTGTTCATTAGTGGACTAAATTATATTTGGAATACAATTCCAGGAATATCTTGGGATCATTATACCACCGTCACAGCATTTTCCCTGTCGACATTTATCATTAGCATACAGTAGAACTCTCCCGTTAATAAAGGTTACCGAGATCCAGTGCTCTGAACTCCGAGTATCCATTAGGTAGAAATACATTTGATCTATCAAAATGGACTTCCTAAGCAATAAATATGCTTAAATTAAGATAGCTCATTCAAACAAGTAAGCAAAACGGACCAAAACAGAATTGATCTTGAGCTGGCATAATGAGCTATCTTACTTTAAATCACTTTTATTCCATCGTTCGTTGTTCCTTGGAGCAAATTGTCGGAATTAATTCAGATTACTTGAACGCATCTAAAAACACAATGAATACCATCACTTATTGATTCATAGAGCTAGTTTTAAGATAGTGCTATAAGGATAGAACACGGTAGCTTTGGGAGAAACTTCTGTCAAAATCCATCCGTTACAAGCACTTGTGATTTTGGAAAAATTGGATGACCTGAAAAACGCATCATAAAATCTTGAGGTGAAGCCCTCTCCCAAGAACACTGGACCGTCCATAAGCTGCACTCAGATTCACAGACTCTTGAGAACTGGTACGGGGCTCAACTAGCAGGCTTTGTCAGAGTGTGTAATTTAAATCTTTTTATTGACAAACATGTAAATATAATACAGTTGAAAAGAAAAAGGAATAAGACAAGATTGTAAAAAGCCCTGAAGAACCAAAATAAAATAAAAAATAGTGAGGGGGGGGGGGGGGGGGGGGGGGAGTATGATAAAGTAGAACTGTAGACAATCATAACTCCAAGATGGGAACCAGTCCTCACACCTTCATCCTGCTCATCATCTGTGAGACAAAAAACAATGTGATTAAACCAAAGATCACAGAGAAACATATATTATAATACAATATGAATATAGCATTTAGTAAAAGCTGAAGTCACATGCTGTTAGTGTTGTGTGACAGATACATGTGGACACCCCGAAGGTTGATATGTGAAATGAACACACCGTGTGTTATTGTGGCAAAACTTAAAAACAATAACCGGCCAGTGTAAAGAAACAAACCACCACTCATTTAAAAATAATTGTATTGACCTCTTAAGACTTCCAGCACGATTGTCTTCATTTACAGACGCACGATTCTGAAAACAGTTACTGAGATGTTAAGACTGAACACATTTCAAAAAAGTTATTTTTCATAAAATCAGGTAGTTTTGCTTTATTAGTTATATCACTAATGAGGGATATCCAAGCATACTCCATCTCCAGTAGTTTGTTCGATACACTTTAAGGGTCTAACAGTACACAAAGTTCAGTTTGGTTTTAGAGTCAGGTGAGTTTTCCCTTCCAGCAGAATGCTAACATGTGGAGCCAGGCCTTTCTCTAGCTCAACACAGCGCTGTGGAGATAGTCTGGCTGTGAGAGTCTACGATGAAAAGTATAAACAATAATTAGAATAATCAAATACTGGCATATTGTCAATATGAAAAAATAAATAACAAAAATTAACTAGAGATCATCTTGCGATGGGATCACACAATTTAAAATGGCATAGGTTAAAAAAGAAAAAGAAAAACATTTTTAAAAATCTATATTAAAAGTTTACCACAGCATCTCCACTACATGGTGCGGTTGGATTATCAGCATCTACGTCATACCTGCTGCCTAATATGCCGCCTCCACTCTATTTAAGCAGATTTCCATCAGCATATTTGCATGAGCAAATGAAATGCAGACAGAAAAAACTCCAGAGGGTACTTTGAATTTAAGTGTGCCATGTAAAACCCTGAATGGATTTATCTGTGTATGCGTTTACCTTGCGAGCACTAGCCAGTCCTGGAGACTTTGCAGGCCTGCTGCTGGCTTTCTGTCCTTTAGTGGCCACCTGGGGTGATTTAGAGCTGCCAATTCTGCCTGTTCGTACGACTCCAGCGCGGGAACTTCCTGAAGGTATGTTTTCCTGGTACTTCCGCGCTGATGTCTGAGCGGGCGACTTCTTTGAGTTTTTGCCTGGAGATTTCCGGGTGGAGCTGCGTAGCTTGTTCAGCCCTTTCTTTAGGTAGTTGCTGTTTTTAGGGGTGTTTTCAACAGTGAACATCATCGACTGCCTCCGGTCAATCTGAAAGAATAACACACAAGTGAAACCGTTAGAGAAACATGCAAAACATTATATGTACAATTGTGAACCGTAAAATGATTTCGTCATTTCAACCGACCACAACATTCTAGGTGTGTGCGTGTGCATATGTTACACTCACTGGACTTGGGGCAGAGCGACCCTGAGAGCTGAAGGGTTCACTGATCACGTTCTTGACTTTGGGAGTGAGTGGACGGGGGAAGCAGCTGGCCCTCACCTTTTTCTGTCAGATGGAGAAGGGGAAAGACAAGTTAGGAAAAAGACAAAGAAGGTTTTAGGAAGTTAAATGTTAAAGTCATGGTCATTTTTGATGACCATAATGAAATAAGCAACCAACACAAAAGCCTGGTCACTATTATTGGAGAACAATACTCAATAAATCTGTTGCCTCTTTGTACAGTCTCCTCTAACAAGGATCCCTCATTAGGGTGGTGACAAAGACGAGCGCTATGACTTTACTTTATAGTTCAATGTCAAAGATATTAGTAACAATAAGTATCGGAAAATAGTAAATTTTGAACACTAATCTTCTCAACTAATTACATTATAAATAACTAAAGTTAAAACTAAGTTAAAAGAAATCTCAGGAAAACATGAAAGTTGCAGAACAAATGTTCCTGTGCATTCTGATGTAAACCAACCTCAGGCGAAGATTGATGTACAGACAACGTAGATGAAGATCGCTTTGTGCCTTTCGGGCTTCTCAGCTGAGAGGAGCTGACAGTTTTTGACGGCAGCTGGCCTGGCATCAAGGACAGACGATGAGAACGAGTACCGGCAGCGGCACCCGGGTGTCCCACCATGAGAGAGTGCCGATGGGAGGCGAGAGAATCTTGCAGCTGGCCAGGCATCGTAGACGCCCGACGGATTGTGTCAGACGGGTCACCTGTACGGAGTTCTTCGTCTGTGAAGAGGAATGTTGTGCCGCGGCATTTCTAGGAGAACAGACAGAGAGGGGTTTCAGAAAACTACCGGTAGTGGGAAAATATTGAAGGGCTTAAAGTGCATCAAATTGTAACACTCTAATCATCTTTTATTTAAAGCTGTAGTCATACAATTTCAAACTTTGGCCAATATTTGGGCAAGATAATGAACCCGATGGTTAAGTCAGCACCTTGTGTGAGGGAAGAGTAGGCGACAGGGAAACAGGTGGGCAGTAAAGGAGTAACTTGGTGTGTAAATCAATGTTTGCATATATTTTTGGTATATTTCTGTATGTAGTACTTACATTGGTTTGTCCTATTTAAAGCTAATGTACTGCACTTAAAAGGATGTCACCTATTTGAAGCCAATATACTTGCAAAATTATTGCTGTTCCGAGTTTGTATCCTCATGGTTGTTTGCACTTATTCTAAGACACTTTGGACAAAAGCGTCAGCTGTAAAAAATGTAATGCAATGCAATACATCTCCATTGGTATCACCGTTATGACTACTATCTAGGTATATCTTTAATGTGTATGTGCAACTGTATGCCTGTCGTGTTCATGGTGGGTGCAAGTGTCCCTCTCCACTAACGTCAGACTCCACAGGGTAGCTGCTCTTCAGATGAGGAAGACAGGCCTTGTTCCTGGCCTGGAGCTCAGCAATCCTCATCCAATCTTCAGGTGCACCGTCTGGCTCGTTCTCTGCCCCCACACAGAACGTACTAGCAGCTGAAGACAACAGATGTGGAAAGAAAAAAAAAAAGTTAAAATCAGAGTCGCATACACACCTTTAAAGAAAATCTCAGTTGTAGTGCAATTGTAATACCCATCTGTGATGATTTATAGCAGAGTCTTGTCTCTAAGTAACTGAAATATAAAATAAACTGTCACAATGATGTAGTCAAGAACCAGTCGGGTTCTGAGGCTTCAGGATATGGAGCTTGTGCAGAACTGAAAACGAGTAGTCAATAAAAAAATTTATGGGAGATAAACCGCTCAATTAAGTCTTTAGGGAAACACGGCAAACATTTGAAAGTTCCAAGTTCTCTAACGTGAGAGTTTGCCACCTTTTGTCGGTGTTACATTATGGTACATTTATTATTTTGGGGATTCGGACCGCTAGTCAGACTAACAAGACATTTGCAGATGTCAGCTTGCACACTCTGAGAATGTGATGATCCCTTTTCACTGTTTCCTGATGTTTTATAGACCACAGGATTAATAGAATATTTAAAAAATAAATTAAAAAAAATAGTTGGCAGATTAATAAACAATGAAAAAAAATAAATCACTCTTTGCAGCCCTAGTTCCATGTTACCCACAAGCATTTAAAGGGTATAAAAATTTTTTTTAAAATTGCACGTGTCATTTTTTTCCAGCCTGACCTCTCGCTTAATTTCTCCTTCAGTACAACCCCCTTTGAGTAAGCCAGGGATCTACTTACTCTGTGAATGGACTGTGCTCCGTCTGTAGCCCGGAAGACCGCTGAGCTGGTCGCTGGCAGAGCCGGTCACTCTGGCAGGTGTGTGAAACAGCTCCATAGCCACAGGTCGTGCAGCGTGGGCACTGGAGAGGTTTGGTTGGGAGCGAGCTGAAGCCAGACTGTAGAAAGTCTCATCATGTTCACCGCCTGGGGTTTTCTACAGATTTCAGAGTTTAACAATGACTTACAGCTACAATAATACTGAATTGGCAATGTGAGGATGTTTTGAAAGGGCAAGTTAAAACATTTGGGTTCAGCTGTTAGAATGCAATTTTTTTATTTATTCTTTTAACACTGCTGGAGTGTATAGAGACCAGTGAAAGGTAAACCAAGCTCTTTAGTTAACATTTGTAATAGTATGATAGTTAAAGACTAGCCAGCAATGCTAAAAATAAATAATTATACTAAAAGTATTATTGAACAAAGTAAGAGTTGCGTTAAAGAGCCAGCTGAACCTTCAAAATGCACAAATTATCCCATTTCATCATCATAATGACTATATTTGAGAAATAGTGAGACAAAAATCATTGTGACTATTAAACTGTAAAGTGATTATTCAGATGTGACCTCTTCAACAGTGTGCGTTATTGTGAACATGCAGAACATGCAATAAGTGTGAGTGAGTTTCCTCCACCTTGGTCAGGGTGATGTTAATAACCTGTGTGGTCCTGCGTCGTTTGACAGATGAAGTTGGATTTTTCCGGGTTGAATCCAGCTCTATCGTGCTTTCTGTGCTGGTCCTAGGAGAAAAAGAAAACAAGGATCTCAATAGCAGAGTATGGAGAGAAAAACAGGGATTTTGGTTTCACTAAAAGCAGCAAATTAAGATTATAGGGAAGGAAGAATAAGGGCAATAGCATCTGTAATTTAAAAAAATACTTCCAGCTAAAGTACTGGATTATACATTATATAACACCAGAAAACAATGAGCACAACTGTGTGACGTACCTGTTGATCTGTCTGGTGTTTATAGGTGTGAAGTACAGGGTTTCCAGGGACTCCGCCTGTAGACCTCGGCGTTTGGCTGCCAAGCGCTCTGAACTGCGAACAAGCGGTGTGCTCGATTCATCGGGTGCTGAAAGTTTCCTGCAAAGGTAAAGAAAAAAGAAAAAAACAGTACTGTGTGAGATTACAATCACAACAGATTCCCCTTGGTCATGAGACATTTTTTTATTTTATTAAATGTAACTACAAAAATGGAAATGGCAAGATTATACAACACTGTACACAGTAACTATTTAATCACTTCATGGAATAGCTGCATATAATGTGATAGAGGAAGCCCAGAGAGACTCCAGCTACGTGTCAGAGAGGTGCATTACGTCGTGGTGTTCAGAGAGTCTTCCAGAGAGCTCTGGTCCAGGCTGTTAGAGCTCGTGGCTCTCTTCCCCTGTGCAGTAGTGTGAACACTCGAGTGCGCATTGGGAACCTCCATATAAACCGGCAATGTAGCATTTTCTTCATTACCACGAATCTTGTTTAGTGCCCGCAGGTTACGGTCAGCAAACACCAGCTAAAAAAAAAAAGAAGAAAAAAGCTAAACAGGATATAGTGATAGAGATCAGCAGCAGAAATGTGCAATCAATGTCCTTGTACTCGAACATTTTCCTTGTTTGTTCTTTTTTTCCCCCCTCTTACAGTCAGTGAGTGTTTTAGTTCTCCCCAATGAGTCAAAATACCAACCTGTGCCTCCAAACTGGCCACCCTGTTCAGAAGTGCCTTCTCATTGGTTTGGGCCTTGTCCAAATCCAGTTGAAGCAGCGTGTTTTCCATGGTAGTAGCCTTTACTTCACGCTCTTTAACCTCTAAGGAATGCTTGAGTTCAACCGTCTCCTCTTGGCTCTCCTGGAGAAGCTGTTTCTTGCCATTGTAGAAGTTCATGGCCTTCTCCATCTGTGGCATTATTAAATGATAATACAACAAATATCTTAGCAAAAATCACTTATTCCAAACTACTCATCTGACACCAAACAGAAACCAACCAAGTATTCATATGAAACTGTGGTGCAATCAACAAGTAACTAGCAGAAAAGGAAATATTCAAAAGTGAATAATTTTTTGTCTATAAAACAATTTGATATGAACAGAGATACAAGTAGTGCATTGTGTTAAGTTCTGCAGGGATTGTTTGTGGTCACACCAACCTGTGCCTTGTAGTGTTCTGCAGCCTCAGATTTAGCTAGGAGCTGTTCCTGCAGGTCTTTCTTTAGGATCTTGATTTCTTTAGCTTTTTCCATCTCTTTCAAGAGATTCTCTTTCTCCATTTTCAATATTTCCAGCTCTTGCTGTAGCACAGATTCCAGTTTATGGGAGGCCATGTTCTCTCTCTCTATGGCCTGCTTGGCTTGAGCAAGGCTCTCCTTCTCAAACACCACGGCTTCATGTTGTTTCTGCAGAGCTTTCTGGCCATTTTCTGCCTGCAGTATCCTGGCCACGAGTACTTCTTTTTCCTGAACAAGAGCCTCCTTTTCCCTAAAAGTGGCAGCCTCTACCGCCCCTTTCAGTCGGAGGTCTGCAGCTTTTGTCTCTTTGTTTTGGTCCAGCTCTGCGTTTACGGAGACAAGCTGCTGCTGCAGGAGAGCCATCTGCTCGGCAGACTCCCGCCGAGTTTCAAGTAACGTCTGCTCTTTAGCCAGAAGATTCAGAGAAGTGGTTTCCACTTCCCCTTTCAGATCCTGGATCTCATGTTGAAGAGCATCCCTCTTGTTGGAGCTCTCAGCCTTCATCTCAGCCAGTAACTTCTCATTGGCTTCAGCTTCCTCTTTTGCTTTTTGAATCAAGTTAGCTTGGGCAGCAACCTCCTCTCTGAGAGTGTTCAGAGTTTGGTCTTTATCAATGATGAGTGTGTGGACCGTGGACAACTCTGTCTGGAGGATCTGAAGCTTCTCCTCAGCCTTGAGGAGGTGGCCCCCTTTCTCACTTTGAGATTCTTTGAGCTTTTGAATCTCTTCTTCGCGTGAAGAAATCTGTTTATGCAGAATCTCTACTTGTTTGACTTTTTCCTGTAGGCTTTGGAGAGCCTCCCTCTTTTGAGTATTTTCTTGCTCTTGTTGAGCCAACAGATCTTCTTTGGATTGGATATCCTCCTCAGCTTTCCTCAGCAAAGAGCCAAGAGTCTCCACCTGCGTCTCGAAACTTGTGATCTCTTGACGCAGCAAATCAGACTGCTCCGAGCTGTCAGTCTTCAGCAGGATGGCCTGTTCCTTTAGCCTCGTCACCTCATCTTGAGATGCTACCATCTGCGCCTGTAGTGCCTCCTGATCCTGAGTGCTCTTTAGTTGCTGTTCAGCAAACAGACTTTCCTTGGATTGCATATCCTCCTCT
>CALSBV010010348.1:6172220-6207498 GCA_943590825.1 Bovichtus diacanthus | reverse complement strand
TTGCAGCTCTCAACCTTTAACAAGTCAACCTCGCCTTCTTTAGTTTGGATCTCCTCCCTCAGCCGATTAACCTCCTCCTCAAGCCCTGCACTGTGCTTTCCAAGTGCCTCAATCTGCAAAGTGCTCTGCTGCTCCTGCTTGGCCATCAAATCTTCTTTGGCTTGAGCCTGATCCTTGGCGATCTCAACAGAATTGCTCATAGTAATCATTTGTTTATTCAGACTTTCAATCTCTTGCTGTAGCAATTGAGAGTGTGTAGATGTCTCGGTATTCAGCAGAATGAATTGCTCCTCCTTAGCATGAATCTCTGCATTTAACCTCGTTACCTCATCTTGAGATGCTACCATCTGCGCCTGTAGTGCCTCCTGATCCTGAGTGCTCTTTTGTTGCTGTTCAGCAAACAGATTTTCCTTGGATTGCATATCCTCCTCTGCACTCTTCAGCAAGGAACTAAGATGCTCAACCTGCTTCTTTAAATCTTGGATTTCTTGATGTAGTAGCTCTGACTGCTCTGAACTTTGATTTTTCAAAATGTCCATCTGTTCCTCTTTAGTCAGGATCTCCTCCTTCATGCTCCTTACCCTCTCTTCAGAAGCAGAGAGTTGTTCCTGCAGGACCTCTGTCTGATGAGCACTTTGCTGCTCCTGCGTTGTAAGCATAACCTCCTGAGCCCGAACTTGTTCCTCAGCCTTTGTGAGAGAGTTGTTCAGACTCTCTAGTTGGCCTTTCAGACCTATAATCTCTTGCTCCAGCGATTCAGCCTGTCGTGAGCTGTCCTCCTTTAGAATAACAAGCTGCTCACTTTTGACCTGTATCTCTTTGTTTAACTTCTGAACCTCCTCTTCACAGGTTACAATCTGTTGCTGGAGTACCTCCCTTTGTTGGACATTCTCATGTTGGGTTTTAGCAAGTAGGTCCTGCTTAAGCTGAATTTCCTGCTCAGCCTGTTGAAGACACGAGCTAAGGTCTTCAACTTGGACTGTTAGGGCCTGGATTTCGTTACGGAAAATGTCTTGCTCATTAGACTTCTCCAGAAGTAATTTGGCAAGCATTTCCTCTTTGGCATGAATTTCATTTTTGTCGTTTTTGGTTTTATCTGTAAGAATGTCAACTTCCTCTCTGAGACAGTTAAGTTGTTGGTCTTTATCAGCCAAGAGGGAATTGGCAGCAAATAACTTTGTCTCGAGATCTTTCACATTTTCTTCAGTCTGGTGGAGAAGGCCTTCCTTCTCTTTCTTAATTTCCTTTAGTTTTTCAATTTCTTGTTCACAAGCAGCAACATGCTGTTGTAGTCTGGTCATCTGCTCGGTTTTCTGCTGCTCAACTTGCTCAAGTTGAATCTTGAGATCCTGGATCTCTCGCTGAAGGAATACTCTCTGCTCAGTGATCTCCTTCTGCAATGTTTCTAAATCTTCATCCTTGGCTTGAATCATTTCTTTAGTTTGGGACTCCTGTTGCTTCATGAGCTCTTTCTGTTGATTCATTTCTTGTTGATACTGAGCCAGCTGCTGAGTTTTGGCCTGAACCTCCACCTCAGCCTTTTTCAAGAAGCAAAATGTGCTCTCCAGCTCATTCTTCAAACTGCTGATTTCAGTGTCCAACATTTCTCTCTAGAAATTAAAAGGAGAGAGGACTATTAATAACCATCTAATCCAAAATAGATTTTTGAAAAGATTGACAAAATTCAGACTATATTTGATAACAAAACATCTAAATTTAGCTTTTCCATAACATCAATGACTTTACCTCCATAACAGGCCCCATATTCTCTCCTACTTCTTCCTTAGTGGCCTTGGTTATTTCATCCTCCAAACAGGAAATCTTTCCCTGGAGGATCTGAATTTGTTCAGTCAGCAGCTCCTGAGAAACAAAGAGGAGCATAGGACATTAAAACCTTTTGTGTGGAAATGTAATCAGAGTAATGGAAAAGTAGAATGATTGACTTCAATCCACACAAATCTTATATGATTTTCAAACAAAGTTTAGTTCTAGTGGCTACAACCTGAATTCAAACTGAAGTTTAGCAACAACTTCTACTGGGGTGTACCTTTTGAGCTGTAGCTTGGTTAAATTCAGACTCTAGGTGGCCCATTTTGCTTCTCCACTCCTCCTGAGCAGATGCTTGGGTTTCTGTCAGCCTGCCAACTTCTGCCTCAAAGATGGCCAGCTGTGAACACACGGTTCTCACCTGCAGAAATATTAAAAGAAAAAGCCTTTACGATCTCTATTCAGGGATTAAAGCAAGGCCAAGTTATATTCCCCATCTACAATTTCTAAAACCAGTTACAGAAGAGGCCCCCACATTAGCCCTCGACACCTGCTAAACAAATAGCCCAATATGTGAAATGTATGAGATTTCAGCACCACCCACACATAACCTCTGCTGCTGTTCTAGAATACAGAATTATAGAATCAAGTTGTAAAAGGTGTTATTGATTGAAAATCCCCTCATAAGTGAGAAGACAAAGAGATTGCATTTAACAGAGAGAAACGTTGCACGCGTCTTTACCTGGGATGAGAGTAAACCATTTTCGTCTGACAGCTCATCAACTTTGCGCTCCATAAGTGAGGAGTTATTCTTGAGGTTTTTATTTTCCTTTAACATCTCATTAAAACGTATTTGTAACCTAAGACAGAAAGAAAAACACAAAAAAAACACTTTCTTTAATGCATTTTAAAGCAAATTCTTAATGCTTTAGACAGGTTTAGGTATAGGAATGAGACGTGTTGCACATTATTATATTGTTGTGTGAAGACAATGAGAGACATGTTTTATTACAGCTGAATTACATTTATAACTTTACTTGACATTTGTATATGACTATAATCTTGCTTTAGCCTGAACTAAATAACATTTTGTAATTTATAGGCTACTTGCTCAGTCTGTTTCAATTTAAAATGGACAAGGTTGGTCTGAGAACAAAAACTAGCAGCGCTGGTGGCACGGCCTGCAGACGTAAATATTATTCACAAATTCAAGTTGAACACAAATCTTTGCCGTAAAAAGTTGTTATTAGCCATGTCATGCATTAATAAATGTCCTTAGGTACTTACGCGTTGTTCTTGGTCTGCAATTCATTGATTTGTTCCCCGATGACAGTCTCCTGATCACCTTGTTCTTCTTTCAGCTTATCCAGGCGGTACTGCAACTGGTTGATATGGGACTCTGAAGAAAACAAAGCAAGTATAGAACAGCAATTAATTTAAGAGACGAGAAACAAAACTGAATAGGCTAACATTATTATTATTATTATTATTATTATTATTATGCACACTTTCAGTAGCACTTTGACCGAACACTCAGAGTTTGTTAAACATTACTCGTAATAGAAACAGCAAAACAAAAAGCACAAAGAGTTTGACTTATTTCTCCTATCCACCCAACTAACAAGGTTTTTATTTAAACGCTTAAATGTGGTACCTCTCTGTGCAACAAGGGCGAGCTTGCTGGCCAGCTCCCTCTCCAGCCCATCTCTGTAGTCTCGCTCCTTGATCATCTGTCGTTGCATCTTCCTCAACTGAAATTTAGGTGTGTTCATGATATCCTGCAGAGGAGACTTGCTGTGGGAATAGAAGCAGATCAGGCAAGCAAAAGAATTAGAAACAAATCATGATGACTTCCAATGGACTTAAGTACATACGTAAATGGATATGAAAGGAGGAACATATAGCATGTATATTAGACACTTTTAATGTTTTGATAATATGCAGCCTTAAAAAGTTAGCCATATAGTTGTGGTGTGAAAACAAAGATCTTAGTTACTGCAAGTTTAACAAAGCAGGGTAGATTCATTTATATATAACCAAACTACCAATAGTTTTCATAACAAAGAATACAAACAAATCTGCCTTCACTTGTTTTTCTCTCGGGCTGAGGGTCTTTCAATGGGAGACAAACAACTAATCAAACTGAAAAATGTCTAGAAAAGGGGTTTGATAACCAAAGTTTGGATTAACTTTGCCCATAAAATAGCCTTATTCATATTTGATGAATAGGATAAGCACTGTGTCAAATAAATGAACCCACACTGTTACCTGACTGAGGAGGAAGCCACAGTTTGCATGTCCACAAATGTGATCTTCTGTGTGCGGTGGAAGACGGGGGACTCGTCATCTGAGAACGAGGAGACCGTCGACACATTGGAGGTCGAGATGGTTGATGATCGCTCAAATATTTCACGGGCAACAGGCAAATCTGAAATGAATGGAGAAATACATTGACGGATTTTACAGCTTGCACGAACCAGAAAGCTGAATATTCTAGTGTTATACAGCAGCATTGCATGTATGACACTAATGTCCGTTAGTATGGCATATCATGAAGACAAATGCAAGATTTAACTAAATTTGCAACTTACGTCTCCTTGCTAAATAGGCATCAAGTCCTTTGCTCAGATAAACGCAGCCGTCGCTCTCCATTACAAAGGAACCAGTTAGGTTTGCTATCTCTCGCTACAGATAGAGAGATAGAAATAGATAAATGGTAGAACAACACATGATAAATGGAATGTGATGTATCCAAGTGGTGAACTCATGAAACTTAGTAGCAATAAAAATTAAAATAGCTTTCTTCTTACCTCCACATCACATTCCATCATGTTCAGGGTGCAGCGGTCATTCATTATGTCGTGGTATACGAGCACCAAAAGCACCTGGTAGTATCACAAAGAATGAGTCAGAAAGGGTCTTGTTTATGTTTGTCTGTGTATTTTTTATTTTCTTTGTTTTGTACCTTTGCAATTTCTACTGTGAGGTGGATGCCATTTTTTATGTTGTCCCAAGATAAGGAAGTGCCTTTGGTTGCATGAAATCTGCAATCCCCTAATAAACAAAAATAAATTTAGTTAATTCTCAAAAGGCAAAGCAATATTCCACATATGTCTGCCTGAAAGAGTTAAAGAGTAACTTTAAACTTAAAATAAATAAATAAATAAAAGTGGTACACCCTGACTTCATTATCTGGCACATTTACAGGTGCTAAAGGCTACAATTCAGACCACACCCTACAGTGTTGCAGGGTGTGGTTTGGTACAACACATTTGCAATTTTCAACCAGAAGATGTCAGAAAAAACAGTTAGCACTCAAACTGGACCAGGGGGAAGGCAGAGTCCAACACTATGTTTAAAAGATGCGATACGTTTTCAGTAAACCTAAAGCCTAAACTAAAATCACAATTTATATCTTAAGATATTTCTAAAAAAGGTAGATGAACTCACTTTCCACAAAGTCTGCAATGAGCTTGAATCGATCCTCGATAGAATTACTGAAACAGGAGTTGGGTTCCTTTTTCCTGTGATGACACAAAAAATTAAATAAGAATAAAACGGAGGTTTAATCCAAGGAATGATGATTCCCATACGTTCAAGAGAAAACACTAACAGGAGACGCTTTTTGAAAATGTAGTTCAACAGCCATTGGCCGTCCCATATTTACACAGACCAAACATTTCATCACATTGCTCCCTGATTTCTCATACTTACAGCATATAAACAACTTTCAGTAAGGCTGTCCCATCTTGTAAATCGTCGATAGTTAGTTCTCGGTCGGACAGTTTTATGGTGTTGACCTGCAAAAAGACAGTTGACAGGTTGCTTTAATAAAACTTCATGCATTTAACAGGCTTAGCTGGAATCAACATATGTGCTCTATACAACTAAAGTTTCTACCAACGTACCCAGCAGAGAAGAGCCTTAACACCCAAATTAATAGTCATCTTGGCTGACCCTTTATCTCAAAAGGATTTCAACCTGGAAGCGAAGAAACAAACAAGTTATCAGCTAACGAATGAGCACATATGAACTTAGCTGTGCTTATTAACGTTAACACACTGTATGTCCATCCACAGCGAGCTAAGCTAACTTAAGTTGAGTAGTTAAAGTTACCGACACGCCTGCTAAATGACTGTTAATTTGCCTGTTAGCAAAGTTAACATTAAGCTAATTATAATCAATAAACTTTGGTTAACGTTACTGTAACGTTAGCCAACTGTAACTTAGCGAGGGTTAGTCCATTTTTAAAGACCAAAGGTAATAAAAATGTTTCTTTCAATCATCGACTTACCTCAAAAGACGTTGACCTCTTTTTTCTGTATCGTATTTATTTGTTCTCTAAAAAGAGATGCAGCTGCTTTGTCTTCCTACATGAAGCTACAGATGCCAAATAGACAGTCCCATGGGAAACCAGACCAAATTCAAAAAAGGTTGCTGAAGATGAAACCAGCCAATCAGATTTCACATAAAGACAAATCTGAAAATAGGCCAAGCTGATTGGTTTAAGAGCCTGACGTCACCTAAACGTTGCGCTCGTTATTGACGTCGGGTCGGGGCGTTCGGGTTTGAGGTTGTCAAGGACAAGTGAAGTTAAAATGCACCGGTATTCTTCACAGTTGTTCAACATTCAAAGTTTTTGTTTTGTTTAATGTTTTTTTTCGCGTCAGTTTCAGTGAAGTAGCAGCGGGTCGGTCAAACCAGTTTTAAAGTTAGTAGTAGTAGTAGTAGTTTAGTGTTGAATGTAGACTCCGCCAATCCATATGAATTTCGGTGTACGCCGAAATACAATTCAAAGGGGTTTCTAGTAATATACGCCCTCTGGTGTTTATTTATTTATTTTTAAATTGTACTTATAATAATATTATATACATGATTATTATTATTATTATGATATATATATATATATATATAAGTATTATTTAAGTATTTATGTAACATGAGTTAATTTTATATGTAAGGTGTTTCTAGCACGCGAGAGAAACATCCTACACACACACTTAATCACTTATTACGGTATCATAGTGTTTATTACGGTGAATAATATTACTTACCAAATAGTGTTACAAATAACCATATTGTACTGGAAGTATGTGGGCAATTGTAATTCAACTGTAACCTAGATAGATAACATAAACCTTAACTACAAATCCCATAATGTACCTGTTGGTTTCTATGGAAACGCGTTGTTGTCTCTTCGACGGACAGGTAAATCGAAACACGGGTTTCTAAACAACCTAAGCTAATTAAGCTAACTAAATGTTGCTAATTTGCCTGCGTTTGTTGGTAAGACTATGATATAGGTCATCAATTCAATTAGGTAAATCAATAACTAAAAATCGGGCAAGTTGAGCTTTTGTGGAGCTTTACCATAGAAATGTAACTTTATGGTTTGTAGCCGCTGACTAACTTACTGAGGCACGACATGATAGATATGGCCTGTTTTTGCATGATAAATCCATGATAAATAATGCACATTTATAATAAGTAAACGTTTTGTGTTTTTAAATGGTGATCACTGTTGACTCAGCTATAATTCACCATGACGTCAATGTCCTCCCACAGGTGAGTGCATCTATTACAGGGGTGAATATGTATGGAGCTCCAGTGGATTTATCTTTTAAAAACATCAGCAGCTTGGCAGGTAGTACACTTTCATATTTATCTCAGGTTTCTTATGGTATTGTACAACATTATTACAGCTCTGTCTGACTAACTGTACCTTTGTTTAAATGGCTTCACATTACAGTGCACTGTAGTATACTAAAAATACTCACAGGATTAGCAGTCTAAAACTCAGAAATTATTTTGTATATCTGTATATGTATCAAAAAAGAAGAACGGTCTTAAGTCAAATGGGTATTTCATGGTGAAACTAAAAAGAAAACATAGACAATGCCTGTACATGTTATAATAAAGCTAGGTTAACAACCCAACAGTATCTATGTATATAGTTTATCTATGTATATAGCGTTATTGTACTTGTACAGGCTCTGTTACTCTTCTCTGAAATTACATTTTAAGCATTTGATCTAACAAATGATTAATAAGATAATTCAACGTTAAATTCGATGGACACTTACTGACTGCAATGCATGATATTTTATAAACCGATCAATTCATTTGGATGCCTTTGAAACATTGTGCACCACAAATAAAATGTAACACAAAATGAATAAAACAATTTTAAAAAGCTGTATTTCCTGTACTGTATTTCCTTTTTTTCCCTTTGGTCTCAGACGCATGGACAGAGGAACCCAGCAGCGGTCTGCGGCCATTAAAGAGAAATTCAGAGATGAAGTACCCAAGCTGCTCCCTGCGTCTCAATAACAACAGCATCACTGACCTTCATGACCTCCAGAAGACTGTTAGCCACTTCCTGGCTGAGCCATCACAGCTCGCCTGGCTGGACCTTTCCTTCAACAACATCTCACACATAGATAAAGTAAATGTCCTCTCTCCGTGGCTTAGCTGTCTTCTTTCTCTCACAGTACACCTGCAACATGCGTGCATGTGTCCGCTTGTTGTGTTCCAGGTTTTGTGCGAGCTCCGTGAACTGCGTGTGTTGTATCTACACGGCAACAGCATTTTTATTCTGTCAGAGGTGGACAGGCTTGGAGTGCTACCACATCTACACACCATCACTCTGCATGGGAATGTCATAGAAACCAACAAGGCTTACAGGTGGAGACTTTCTTTCGAATGTACCCCTAACACCATCACACACACACATCCTCCTTCGCTGTAAAAGGTTTGGATGGGAAATACTTTTACTTCTCAGCCAATGTTGTGTGATTCTTTCTAAAAACTGAACGTGACCAGCGACCATAAGCACCCAGCAGCACCTATCCATATATATTTGCACACCCTGCACTAAACTGTCATATTGTACATATTTGTTATAGTATCTTTTTCATATTTTTATTGGATGTTTTCTTATCTATATTTATGTTCTTGACTTTTAGAGTACTTGCCTGTCATTTTTCCTCTTAATATGTTTGTTTATGTTATGCAAATGTTATACAAAACACCAAGGCAAATTCCTTGAAAGTGAAAACCTGCTTGGCAATAAATATTGTTCCGATTCAGTAATCCGCAACTGCTGGTAGTTTGCCGAGTGCAGAACAGAACCAAATACAGTCAGCACTTCATACTGTCATACACTTCAGAGGGGCAGTGTGAGGTTTACTCTTAGTCTACAAGAGTGCAACTACATTGTGTGTGTGTGTGTGTGTGTGTGTGTGTGCCATGCTTGGCAAGCATTTAGGTGCATAACATTGTAACAGGTGCTTAAATGCTGATCAAGCTCATATTACAGTACATGTCCCAGTCTGCGTAGCAACACTGGTTACAAGCACTCAGAGAGAAAGAGAGTGGCTGCTGGTTAAAGGTCTATTCCAATGAACTGGCTTCTCATGAATCCATGCAGCTTTTTGATTAAATTGTATCATAATGTAAAGTATATGTGTGGCACCAGTGAAGTGCAGATAAGGTCGACTTTCAACAGTTTTCACATCTAAAATGTATTGAAACTATTTAGTGCGCATGCATCAATATTTGTTTTTTGTGCATTTAGGAACCGTGTGATTTCTGCTCTGCCTCAGTTAAAGACGATGGACTTCAGTGCTGTCACACGCCAGGAGCGAGTCATGGCAAAGATTTGGCATCAGAGCAACAACCGCAGCAGAAGAAACAAGTTGTTGAAATCTTAGTTCCACCTAAATGTTCTGTGCTCCACTTCCACTGCTGGAAAACCTCTCAAATATTGTATGTTTCACTGTATATCTGTGGCGAAATCAGCAATGTTTTTAATGTTTGTTTTATCCATTTTCACCTGCTGAAATGAACGGTTTAATATTGGATCGTCCAAAGAGAAGTCATCAACACTTCATCACTTGATATGAAAATAATCCTGAGATATTGGCTCTGACAACGATCTGATATTGTTACAAACATGGGTGCGGGTGTTGGATGCTGTTATGGAATATTATTTTACAACTAAGTGGCATACCAGTTATTAATTATGACCGTCTCTGTAGCATTACTGTACCAATAACTTCCCAGGTATGTGCATGTGTGTGTTATGAATCAAATACGGCATATGTGCTTATGTTGAAAATCTTTAATGAATTAATTAAATCAAAAAACAAACAAAAACAACCCAATTCTTAAAACTTTTTGGTACTAGCCTAAGACATATCAAACATATTTCAGGTAGTATAACACATTTGAGTAACAAAACAAAACAGAAAAAAATGCCAAGAACCCATTGCAAAAAGCTCAAATCAATTGCGTGGTTGAAAGAATCACAGCCTTGCAGATCATCCCTTTAGAGACTCCGGAGCGGCTCACCGTGCTCCCTGCACACAAATAGTCACGTGCTCTCCTCCGAAGAGCAAATAAACATTTAAAAACACAAATAAATAATCACAAAAAGGTCTCGGATCATTTTATCTGTTGCGGTACATAGATTGTTAGCGCTCCCCCACACTGCTACAATGGTTAGTTTCTGATTAATATGAACAACTCAATCATATTAGGATCTGCAGCGAAAAGCTTTGTTTAAAAGCTAACAAATGCAGGCCTTAAAAGGGTTCTTGTGTTTCATAAAAACATTTGTTACCACCACAAGATCTTAGCCAATCCTGACCAATGAACTCTCTACAAAAAGAGGAACTTCATACAATTCATCATCTGTTTTTATATTCAATCAGAAAATTCTGTACAAAAGGCGGACATGAATACATGATATCTGTCCCTGCACCCTCCACACACCCGCCCCCTTCATCTGCCTCATCTGCTATCAAATATGTGAAGTTCTGGGATTTGATTTAAAGAATCTGCCAGCTCATTTTTCTTAGTGCTCGAAAACTGCAGAGGACACATTACTGTCTGTAAACTCGAGAACTTGTGCCCCAAGAAAGCTCCATCTTGCCTCCCCTGTGACTTTAGTAGGCCCACCCAGCATCCCACTGCTTACGTTTGTATCCTCACCCTCCAGAAGACACTAACCACACACAGGTCACTCATGATTGAGCCTCAACTGGAATAACACATTACACACTGGAGAACAAAAAACAAAACCATTTACTGGTTCATGTTTGGATCGCAGTGAGACATGGTTCTTGTTGCAATGCAACACCAGCTTACTGTGGGACGTTCAATGGCCAAACCTTCCTGGCACACATTAGGACTATAGCATGACAACCTTCTAAATTATAAAGACATCTTAAACAAGCATTTTCATTTTCCCTCAGGACAACAGAACAGCGCTAAAGGCATTAAGTGCTAACTTTATACCATATTGCAAGTTCTTATCCTGGTAAATGGCTAAAATACTCAACCATTGCCCTTGTACCTACGGTACTGTGATAATTTAAATTCTTCCATGCCACAGAGATTCCTAATTTCTCCTGTTCCAGTGGAGATTGTATGTACACCAATAGCCAATGCATCGTGCCAGAAATCCTGCAGCTCTATCCCAGCTGAATACACACTGTACATTCTTCCATGCCTTTATAACAGTCTGGGGTGCGGAGCTACCCTTGCTTACCTGAGAACACAGGCTCGGGGAATTAACAAAATAAAAAGATACTGAGACTGCCCTGAAGCCGTTGAAAAAAAAAAAAAAAAAAGGATTAGAGTGATCACCATGAAGGATGAATGATGATTTTTCCACAGTTGGTTCTGACAAAGTCTGTGATCCTCACATTACGTACAGAGGAGGCCTTGTTCTTGTAAATATGAGGGCGCACTGCAATGGCCCATCCCTGGTAGACCATCTTCCATTGCCCATGCTGACAATTGACCCATAATTAAGTACACTAAAGGACAGCCATAGGGTGCAATCCTACATAGTCTCTGTCTTTATAGCAGTTAGAGGAATAGCTAAGAAGCACAAAGGACCAAAATGCTTTAATAAAGGGTGGGCTGGAGGGTGAGGATGCAGAAGTGACAAAGAGAGCGCGGGATGGGAGGAACAATATGCTGGCCAGGGGTGCAGAATCAGGGAATGGCAAACTGGACCACCAGTTCTTCTTTAGCATCCACTTTGATTTGAGAGATTGCACTATAAGCGTAAGCTGCTATCTTGGATACCTGCGAAGAAAAAGGAAGACAGAGTTTTATGTTTATGAGTGTGCAAAAAAGATCAAATTCCCAATTTACACTGAGTAACACAAGACTAGTCCGCTGTGTATTTTATTACGTGGACACAAACATTAACAAAAGACAACTACAAGATATCTTTGAGATCTATTTTCTGCCACGCATTAGTCACACCCCCACCCACTGAAATACCACACAGCTACATGTTGCATTCTGTTTCCAAGTATCTCTCTCATGTTAAAAGTAGCCATCAAGGAAACACACGACAAGAAGCAATGTGGGTGCTTGAAACACATGCCAACATAACTTCCATTTGTGCGAGTGTAGAATTACCTGCTGAACATCTGAGTATGGCACCAGGTCACTCGCTAGCACTTGGTGGGGCTGGCTGGTGAGGGAGGGGAGAGCGAGAGCTTTCTTCTGGGGCAGACCGTTGCTCAACACAGCCAGCTTTGTACTGAAAGAAAAACACAAGCTTACTACTAGGCTGTTGCCCTATCATTATCTAAACTGCAGTTTTGAGTTTAAGTTAAAAGCACAGTTTGTCACCTTGACTCTGAAATCTGATCGCTGTGTCTTGAGAACCTGCAGTTTAATCTGCGTCTTGTGTTTTAGACTAAACATAGCTGCTAACTCCAGCCACTAGGTGTCATTGTATCGGAGGTTTAAGATCACGTTTGAGAGGAAAGGACTATGCTGTTTATTTTAAATCACTTTCCCCATCACTTTCTTGAATCCTTGGGTTAGTGTTGGAATTGTTGTTTTATTCTTACCACATTAATTTAAGCCAACACCAACCACAGGTGTTCCCACCAACCAGTACATGTCATTAGATATCCAGCTCGCTCACGTTTTAATAGTATTTAAGTCTAAACATCTCTTTCCTGTAAGCTATAAATTAGTGGGATACAGTACAACCTTCAGTGTACATACAGCACAAAGGTAAGCTCAACTTCTTATAAACTAAGAATATTATCATGACAACTAAAATGCCATCTTTATAGTTTATAGGCTGCCTACATGTATGAGTCAGCAGGTTAATGATCACCATCTTCAGATTAGTGCAATACAGACCCACACTGTTCCCATAAATAGAAAACAAAACAGAAACAAGCAGAAGCCTTCCACAAAAACAATACTACGCAACTGCTCACCCACATACCTGTATTGCCGAGCTTTATCCATGTATTCATGCTGCTCCATCATGACAGAGTCGGCTGCTGAGACATCAATGATGTTCCTGACAGAGAGGAAGTAATGGCAGGTTTGTTAAAGGAACACATGAATTACTTCTTTATCGTCAGCAAACGCATGCTGAACCTGGCTCGTCTATGGTTGCATGAAGGAGTGTCTTACTGTGCTGTCTTGGTGAGGATGGATGTAAGGAGGGCCTGTTCATCTGTCCTCGCCGAGGGGACACTGGTCGCGATCCAGTCGGTCCCATTTGGGGGTTTGCTGACAGGGTTCGGATGTGGGATCAACGGCTTACGTTCATCAGGGTCCTAGAACGGGTTGATCAGAACAGCAATAAGTGGCACAAAGAAGTTTTCAGCTCATGACATTGCAAAAAAATTATGTTACGGTTAAGTAGCAATGAAACACAACAGAAATAAGTTCCAAATAATGTGTCCTGCCTACTATTTGTTTTATTTAGCATTAAACATGATAATTGAGCCCATGAGAAGAAACAATGATGTACTGTGTGACCCATTAAAAGAAGTATCTCCATTGGATTCATAGTAATTTAAGCATTTTGTTACAATTTAACAATTAGATATATATTAGATATAGTGACAAAAATGTGATGTATCAGCTCAACAACCATAGCGATGCATTTTTCAATTACACAACACTTATGGATAACGGATAATGGATAATGTTTGTACGCATAAACAAACAAGTTCACACTTCACAAACAGGACTAATTACATTGGGTTTATCTGAGGGTTATCTTACAAATAATACACATTATTTGCTTATAAGTTAGATATGTATTTCTACTTTACTTTTTAGTAGTAGTAATTTATTTCAGTCCTTATTAACAATTTTCCCCAAAAAATGCACGTAAAAACAAATAAATTATAATAAGGCTTTACATTAAGAAAAGCCAAAAGGTGTGGGCTGAAGCTTAAGACAATTATACCTGGGCTACTCTTTTTACATAACATATTGTAATAGGCAACACTTTCACTACTAGGTTTAGACTACACAAAAACAAAACAGCAACAAAAACAAAAGTTCCAAACTTTTCATACACAATAATTATCATACCTCGGTTTTATATGAATGTTTACCACCTTTACTTTTAAAAAACGTTTTACATTTGCAAGTGAACTAAACAGTCTTAATTCCTTGTCACAAGATGTCTTAAGATAAGATAAATAACTGCATAGGAGGGAAGATATTCTGCATGAAGGCAGAATGGACTTGTTTCCGTAAACTAAAAATAGCGATGGTCATATGACACAAAACACATAAAGACCTTGGTTTCAAGAAAATCAATCATTCTGTTGGTAGGCGTGGAATTGTTTATGTAACAGTTAAACATCTAGTCATTTACTAGTAATTCGGTTGTTTACAGACTGCTTTAGAAAAAAAAAAAAAAGTGGTTTCAGGAACCTTAACCTTAACTTAAGCCAAAATGTCCTGCGAATAGTTCAAGAAACGGTAAATAAGTTGCCATATGTTCGTTTTTCTTCAAAACATGTTTGTTTGCCTTCAGATTTGTCCACTTGCTTTTTTTTTATCTATGATCGTTTTTCATGTATGTGCCAACTTGCCAGCCTGCCTGAGTCAGGCCTTTCCCGAAGGCTTTAACTAGCAAGCTAAAGCTGCTTTCAGGTGTCACATCACTTGAACCACAAAGGAATGACCACTTGGTGACCTCGTCACACATTACTCAAATGCATTTCACGTATGTAACAGCCTCGATAAATACAATAATATCACGTACTTTATTTCTTAGTAAAAATATACAATTTATCGGGAGAGTTTTAGCCGGCTAGCAGCTAACTACCTGCTCTGTGGTCTCGTTCTCGCTGCTGTAACAGCAACCCATGTCAGCGTCCGAGGGGCGAAACTACACAACCCCGGCTTCTCCGTCAGAAACGAGCCGTGTTTATCTTCTCCAACAAACATAAAACCTTTTCTCCTGCTTTGTTTTACTTTAGTTGTTCATCTAAAGGTAGGAAGCTACTGTCAACAGCAGCTCCACGGACGAGCTATCACATGACAGCAGCTCTGGTGCAACAACACAACGATCACTTCCGGTAAATGAGAAGCAGCGGTGGCCTCCGTCACGTGATAGGGGATTTTATAATAAGTGAGTTATGTAAAAAAAAAAAAAAAAAATTTAAAATAGCAGTTTAAAAACCATATAAAAATACCTGAAAAAAACAAATTAAACCCCCTTGGGGGTTCCGACCCAGGTTGAGAACCACTGGAGCTACCCAGCAGAATAAAGTATTTAAAATGAGCTCCATGTTTATTAAACATTAAAGTGATGAACACATTAATGCACTAATATTATAATCCAGTAATATAATATAGAGGCTATTATTCTGAAATGTGCCATTCTGCATAATAAGTACTTTTACTTTTGGTACAAGTATATTCTCATGTTTATACTTTTGTACTTTTGCTTAAGTGAGATCTGAATGCACAACCTATGCTTGTAACAGAGAATGTCTATGTTGTAGTATTACTACTTTTAATAAGAACAAGATCTGAGTGCTACTTCCACCACTGCCAAAAATATTATTTCAACATAGAAGTACTGGTTGACCTCTGGGAATGTAATGACTCTGCCATGTGTATTGTGCTGTGTATAACTTGATGGGGTGCACAACAGATTAATTCAGCCATGCTTGTAGAGTTTTATGGATGCATTAACTGGAAAATATTTTGATATTGCTTTAACTCAATCTAGTAGCTGTTTAACCTCCATATTTGTGTTATGATTTTAAAATAAACACTAAATAGATTACTGCAAAGTCGCCAGCTACAGTCGTACGTTGGGATTTATAGTATTATTGCACTGCACTGTACTTCAGTAAAGCGCCAATTCCTCCTGATCGAGCATTGTTTTTCTCTCTATTCTCTATAAAAGAGGGTAGCAAATTTGGGGAAATACAAACATTGCAAATATCTAATCAAGTTTGAGCTGTGTATATTTGTACTATTACTACTACTAAGCAAAATCAAATAGACAGCAGCAGGAGAAGGGAGCAGGACGAGGCATGTTGGTGCGATGTGGCAGTCTCCCTGGAAAAAGATGAAAGGGTCTCACACCCTCTGGCTGAGTATGATGACATACCACACATAGTGCTTCACACAATACATTTAATTTCACAATATTGTCAGTAATGTTTTCCACAGTTCTTCATACACCAAAACAGCTTTCTATTCTTTTACAAAGAAATGCTTGTACTTCATTAAAAGTTTCTGTATTCATTTCTTGAAAACACAAGAAAAATATATAGGTGTTTAGTCTACTTTATAAATGGTTCTCCCCTGTTCAAAACTTAAAACCATAAATATTATGCTGATTGAAGTGGATTTGCAAAGTGTTTGAATTTTTGCTGCCATTACTTTTTCTGATTACAATTTCTGACTTGTAAAATGGCTTTAAATACTGTGCAAAATTAAATCAATTGGGCCTGATTATAATAAATAAATATATACAAGAAAATATACAACATAGACACAGGGTCACTTGGCCTTGGTCTGATTTTATTCTTAATTTTCAAGCCATGGAAAAAGAAAAATCTAAAAAAGATGTGGACTGACAGTGACATCCTCTGATTCACAGCTGCACTGTTTAGCTGTATGTATACTCCTCATCAAAACAGTAGCCTATGGTGTGTTCATTTCCTCAATATTGTACTGACAGCATTAAAAACAAGTGTGCAATTTAACATTTTAAATGATGTGGAGTTAAAAAAATAAAAAATAAAAAAAAGTCTACAGTCTGCCTTTACACAGGAGGCTAAATCCTACAAGGCAAAAACAATGATTACTGTACACTTCAATGCACGGGTTTAATCTCTCTGTTTAGTTTGTTTCACTTGAGAACATGATGCCAAACTAAAGAAACAAACACTAACACATGTGAAGGCAGGCACCAGTCTGATGGGGTGGGATGATAACTGGGAGGCGCCTGCCCTCTCATTAACCCCCCGTTTCCTCCACACCTCTTTGTTTACACCTACATGCCGGTCAAGTCCAGACAGAAGAGCAGCAGCTTTGCAGACTTCACTCTGTTCTCTGCTGGTACAAACACAACAATGTTTGCTCCTGTGCTCCGCTTTATTCTACTGTTTGGAGTCTCTCGTGCCTCTGACACCGCGGCTCCTGCCCAGCTCGGGCCGCCGTCGCTCGGGTTCAGCTCCTCGGTCCGCTCGGTGTGTAAACCCATCCCCAGCACCCTGTCTCTGTGCCACGGGATCGGCTACAGGCACATGCGGATCCCCAACTTGCTCGGCCATGACACCCTGAGGGAGGCCCAGCAGCAGTCTGCGGCCTGGCTGCCCCTCATCTCCAAGCTGTGCCACTGGGACACCAAGAAGTTCCTGTGCTCGCTGTTCGCTCCGGTGTGTCTGCCGGAGCTCAGCGGGCCCGTCAGCCCCTGCAGGAGCCTGTGCGAGGCCGTGCGGGACAGCTGCGTGCCCGTGATGAGCGCGTTCGGGTTTCCCTGGCCGGAGATGTTCAACTGCACCCGGTTTCCGCGCGGGACCGAACTCTGTATCCCGGCAACCGGAAAGCAGGAGGGGCGGACGGCAGAGGAGGTCAAGCACGAGGAGGCGCTGAAAGGTCAGTGGACGGAGGAAGAAGTAGCCTACACAGATACTTTATTTAAGTAAAAGTAGTGATACCACAGTGTAGAAGTATGTCACTCTCTTACAAGGCTAAAAAAGGCCCGGATTTAAAATTGTATTCAAGTAATAGAATATTATATTATTGGATTATAATTATAAATGCAATAATGTGTTCATCACTTTCATGTTGCAGCTGGTAAAGGTGGAGCTCATTTGAATTACTTGATGTACTGGGTAGTTTTATCTATAATAATACTAGAGCTGCAAATACCAATGAATCTTCCGATTGTTTTCTAGATTAATGGATTATTTGTCTGAAAATAGAGAAACATTTCCATCCCAGTTCTTCCCAAAGTCCAAGGTGATGCCTTTTAAATATTTTGTTTTCTGCCATTTTTGCATGAAAAGCTATTTTTGAACGACCGATTGTCAAAATAGTTGAAGATTATTTTTATGTGGGTTGATTACTCGATAAATCAACTAATTGCTGCAGCTGTAAATAATACATCATCATTTATTAGTTGATTATATTTTGTGTTAATACTCTGAATCTGCAAAGTAAGAATATTTTTAATATTTCACTCTGAGGTGCAATGGAGTAGAAGTATAAAGTAGCAGGAAATGGAAATACTCAAGTAAAGTACCTCAAAATTGAAATTAAGGATTGCAGTAAATGTACTTAGTTACTTTCCACCACTGGGATTTATCATCACACACTACTCAAGTAAAGTAATGCTAGGCCTGCATGTATGTTTTTAAATCAACATTGTCACCTCCAAATCATTTTTATAATAATAGTGACACGTATCAACACATTTTTCATATGGGTTATATTTATATACGGGCCTGTTGTATTTAGTATTATACCTAAACAACTATTATTATATGTGTTACATGCACTCCTGTTCCTGCTGCAGTACACCCTATAAAGTCTCACTACCTCAATCTGGCTCTCCACATGCACTACACCACAATACTATTATCTCTGCATGTCTATTTTTGCACAAATTAGAACGTGACCAATACTGGCTTATTGCAAACATATCAGTATCAGAACTTATTCATGCTAATAAGTAACTTGAAATGTCAATATGTTAAAGAAATGTTTTAGTTAATTTGGAAAGTGTCTCCATTTTACAGTTTGTCCAGTTTTTCAACTGTAAGATGCTAAGCTCTGTAGACTACATTTCTTGGTCACAATTCTCTAATAACCACAGTTTAAGATGCTTTAGGTTCCTTATCAATGTTATGTGTTTCTGTTTAAATAATATCAGTTTTAACACTTAAATATTTAAACTTCCTAATATTGATATCTGTATCAGCCTCTGCAGTCCATAATCAGTTCATAATATAGCTTTTGAAAGTAATTCTTTTATTTGACTTCATTTATTTGATTTAAAACAGTGAATCTGTTTCCTACCTCTTTCTTGTGCTGCTGTAACAACTCAAATGTCTCTTCTGGAGATCAATGACGTTTTATTTTCAATCTGATCATAAAGTTGTTTTGCATGCCTTGATCCTGAAGTTTCTGCTCAAAGACAACAATCTCAGCACCTTGAAGATTGTTTTTACATCCCCTCCGCAGACGCTCCCCGTCATTCAATGCCCTCTGTTTTCCACCCCCCAGGGAGTGTTATCTGTGATGCCTGCAGTCTGGCTGCTGAGGGAGAAGCTGACATCCAGGAAAACTTCTGCTCCAGTCCATATGGTGAGAATAAACTCATATAGATCATTTAGGCTACAAAAATACATAATTATTGTGTGAATGGAGCAGAACACAGCATAACCCTCTGTATTATAACTCCGATAAGAAACAAACAAACTTGATTTTCACAAAGCAGGCCACATAACAGATTATCTAATCATACAGATAGAGAGGATGTTTTACAATGTGTCTGAAATGGCACCTGAATAGCATTCTCTCGGTCTCTGTTTCAGCGTTTAAGATGCGTCTGGGCAGTGTGTCGATGGTGGGAGGGGACCGTCAGCTGGTGCCTACGGCCCGCAGCCGCATCCTGAGGTGGGCAGGGGGAGGTGCGGCGAGGGCAGAAGGGATTGGAGGCGCAATGGCCCACAGCGCTTTGTGGCTGCAAGAAGGAGGCACCTGTACTTGTCCTGGCTTAGACTCTGTCGAGACAAACGAAGACAGGGGGTTAGAGGAGGAACCGATGGATAAGAGAAAAGCAAGAGAAGGAGAAAGGGAGGGGAAAGGGGCCCAGAGCGGATGGTACCTGGCCCTGGCTCAGGCTGAAGAGGGAAGACTGGTGCTGACTCGACTGGTGAGGTGGACCCAAGGGGACAAAGATCTGAAGAAGTTCATCAGAGGGCTCCTTAAACAGTCCTGTCCAGAGATGTAGGCAGGGAGTTTTCAACCGTTGCAGTCCTGCCCCATGGACACTGCTTTGTGGTGCAGTGTGTAACCGTGTGCTGCTAACTGCAACATTATTAAATAATGAACAGCTAACAAATAGTTCCCGAATAACACTGAATAAATCACCGTAGCACAGATTGTTAGATACAATGTAAATTAACCAGAATATTTCGTAGTTATCTGTGAGTCTGCATACTGGCCACTTTCTTGATGAATGGTTCCTGATTAAATCTGAAAAAAATGACCCTGTTATTGAAGAAATCTCACACAGGCAGAGACGATAAGGCATTGTTACAAAAGTAACTCCTACAAAATAGTGCAAAGGTTGATGTAATTCCAAATTGGGCAATATTTGTGTATTTTTCTGTTGTATTTTTGTGTACATTTGTGTATATAGGAGAGACTAAATATAACCCTTTAATCAAAGTCAGTGTTTGGTAATGATTGCAGGGGTTTAGGCTGATCTCATCACACGTTTTCTATGGATACTTATTTGGGTTGAAGCAGTGTAATAGTTGTTTTTCCTGTAATGATAAAAAATGTTTTCTTGTACTACCTTTCCTACCACAACGTCGGTATTATACTTGTTAAGCATATACCATGCAAAAAATAGACCTGCACGTTTTTTATTGCCTTGTATTTTACCATTTTGTTTCACAGCAGCCAGGTCTCAGTAGTTTTATGAGTGACATCACATGTTAGAAAGCTATAATCTCAAAGTCACATCAAAAGGGAAGCACTGAAAAGAAATAAAGGAAATGTGATGTGAACAATACATCATGTAGATCTTTGTCTTGCCTTTATTTTTGAATTTTATTGCATGTATGTGTTCCTAACACGACTCTGTAGGTTTGAACATATTCACACATTTGGTTGATTTTTTTTTAAAATAAAAACTTTAATAAAAAAAAAAAAACAATTCATATTGAGTTCCATTAGATGATTTACAGTGAAGGAACTTTTTTGGTGTGTTTGTGTTCTGCATGACCTTTGCATCATGACTCCGTAAGAAGAAAGAAATTTGATTCCACACAGACACACACCTGTTGCTGTTTACTTGGTATATCAAGTGTCTCACGCTGCCTCTCTGTCTCACTGTCTCTGCTCGTATCCAAAGTATCGCTCCAATTCGAATTATCTGGACAAGATGCTACCTGTGTCTGATCGGAAATGACAAAAACTGGTGTTTACCAGCTCTATAATTAGTTACCATCCACCGTCTGTTAATTGGAAATAATTACAGGATGTGTACTGTCATACACGTGACATATCAATTATTCACACCCCCAGGTCTCTTACCTTGTCTTACACACACACACACAGACACACACACACAAACATCTCCGCCTCTCTGTGGCTGAAGTGCCACTTTCATCTTTATCATCTGTGCTGTTGCTCTGCTTCCACCCATTTTTAGAGAATAGGTGAGTATGTCTGTTTTTGATCTGACAGTAAGAGAGACTTTATTTTTGATTCAAATACTTTGTTGTAGAATCTGTTCTGTGCGGTGCAAAGAGCCTGCGGAGTCTACGGTTACCTGAGGCAGTAGGAACATCACGAGAGGCACAGCAGTTTGACAGGACTAAGGCATGAAAGATTGTTCCTCATTGGTCTTATGATAGACGTCTTTAGTATTCGCTAAATGTATCTTAAAATGATGTATACCTTTTTTCTTTATTTGCATTATTAGAGATCCTTTGTTAGTTGTGAGTGACCCTTCAGTAGTTTTGTCATAATTAATCCATATCTTTGATCATTTAACACATGACACATTACAAAAGCACCAGACTAGCTGCAGAGCCTTGATGTCACAGAAAGAGTTGTAGTCACAAGTGTCCATATTCATGAAGTACTGCATGTGGAAACGAGTAATTTACCTCTTAAAATGTGGATACGCTGTGTAATACTGACTTACTGCAGTCGCCACTATCAGTACAACATTTTTTGGCACCTTCAATACAGAATGGTACTTCCGGTATGTGCCTCTGATGATTACAAAAGTTAACTGACTGAGAATCAGGAGGAACTGGCTGAAAGATCTCGCAACACTAAGTGAAGGTTGAAGCAGGACTTGTGACTAAATACTGCTGATAAATGCTCAATCTTACTGCAACTGGAAATCAATATCAGAAGGCAAAAGGGCTCAAAACGAGGTGACTTGTTGACTGATAAAATTGTTTGTTATCCATATTACCTTCTTTTTTTTTTACACTCCAGGGCAGCACAATTAGATTTAAAATACAGCAAAAACAATGCCATTAGTCAATGAATGTAAAAACAGAGGGTAGGGAGAGAAGTCCTGCAGTGAATTGCTGGTTCAACATTCATGTGAAGATTAATTTAAAGGGGCACATGAAGACATTGCATCAACCTCAAAGTATAAATACATTACTTAACTGAGTATAAGTGTCTAATAAATCTACTTGCGTGTGTGTTTTTCTTTATACAAGCTAGGATGGTGTCCCCTGCTATCGCTCTGGCCTTCATTCCCCTCGTGCTGACAGTGATCATCAGGTGCCGCTTCTACTTTGTGCTGTTCTATCGGGCGGTCCTGGTCAGGATATGGAGGGACTGTGTTAGCGGCCTCAGCCGCGAGGAGCGCGCCTACCAGTACGTTCTCACTCATGCCATCCCTGGAGACCCCGACAGCATCCTGGACGCCTTCGATGTCTGGTGCAGCAAGGTGGAGTTCATCAGCAACATTGGGCCTAAAAAGGGTGAGGAGATTTACCTTAAACAACGATTTATCTGTTCACGAGCACGATTTTACATGATGTGTTTGATGTGTAGGGAAGATCCTGGACCGGCTGCTGATGGAGCAGAGCCCTCTGACAGTGCTGGAGCTGGGCGCCCACTGTGGGTACAGCACCGTGCGGATCGCCCGGTCTCTGCCCATGGGTGCCAGGCTCTACAGCCTCGAGATGGACCAGAGGAATGCCGCAATCGCTGAGAAAATCATCCGCTTGGCAGGGTTTGACGATGACACGGTGAGAGCAGAAACATGTACATCCATTGTTTGCCTTTTGCTTGCAGGCCATCACCATTATTTGCTTCTACATAAATCTGGGACATGTTTATTTTCATGTATTGAATATTATTATTCTAGGTATTATACCTTCGAGACATTCATGCTGTATGTTCTTCAGGTGGAGCTCATTGTGAATCCATCTGATGAGGTGATCCCTCGGCTGCGGTCTGACTATGGTTTGGAAAGGCTGGATTTTGTCTTCATGGACCACTGGAAGAAATGCTACCTCCCTGATCTGCAGGTGACTAGAACAAATCATTAGAATGGACATTTACATTTGAGCTATGAAGATGAATATTTACTTTGAGTTTGCAGAAACCTGTTTCTTTACAGCTGAAATTGTACTTAAATAAATACGTTATAGTTGTGCTCCGGTACATGATACTGCCTGTGTGTGTGTTACAGATGCTGGAGGGCTCTGGTCTGCTGGGTAAAGGGTCTATGATCGTGGCCGACAATGTGCTGTTCCCAGGGGCTCCAAAGTTCCTCAGATACATTCGCAGGTGCGGCCTGTATGAGTGGAAGGTCCACCGGGCCACACTAGAGTACAGCAAAGGCATCAGGGACGGGATGGCTGAGCTGGTGTACCAGGGAATCAAGTAGATCATGCAGACTGGGACATCACACACTACTAGTCTGATATACATTTCAAAGTGACAAGGGATGAATTAATGATGTCATACCCCATGTCAAAACTATTTTTGAAGAAAATTGTGATGGAATAGATCATTGTAAATTCTTCCCTAAAAAGTTACATTGACCTGAAAATTGTAGAATTTCCGTATCTAATTTTTCAGAGTTGCTTCTTTGTGGGTCTTAATTCCTTCTTATGTTTGTTAGCTGCACAGCAGGAATAAATGTGTCATTTTATGTTTGACAACTTAATATGTTTTTTTACTTTTGGAAGTTATCAGAACACCGATGTTTTTGGCAGGTCATCCTGACCATGTGCTTTTAGGAATTCCTGCTTTTTAATTATAGGTTGTACTTCAGGTCTTCACACATTTACCAGGTGCATAGGTACAGTATATGCATAGGGTTGCAGACATCATTTGTGTTAAAGTAAGAAGTAGAATACACTACAATCACTGCTGGACTTATCTGATCACACACCCCTAATGCCATGTTAGGTGTTTTTTGGGATGTTTTTTTATATTAAGAAATTATAATGTAGACAACAGAAAAACATGGTTTCATCAAAATTATTTAATTTAATATAAAATAAATGAAGGCTTCCGTTCATTTCAGTACAAATAATCAAAGCCTGGTAAGCGATCCTTTAAGATAAAGGATCCAAGAATGAAGAATGTCAATGTCAATTGAATGTGTCCATCCGAATGACAACATAATGGCTGCTTTTACCACTGACATAGTTAACAAATATGAAAATGTATTTCAATAAGAATTGATGCATTGTATGAACATAATACTATTTTACAAACATTCATGAAGATTCCACTGGGAATATGATATCTGTAACAAAATATTAGCAGCATACAGTATGAAACAGAATTTAACAATATGGTGGTGAACTATCCGTCCCTCTCCTTCATAGTCGACAAATTATTTAGCTGACTGAACAGTTTGTTGTGCTCAGTCAGCTGTTTGGAGGCTCTATGAGAAGTGGCACATGACTGAAGATACAACAAGGTCAGTGTTTTAATGAGAGATCACTGCTGAGGCCGAGTGCTTCACTGCCCCACTGGTTACAAAACGGCAGGACCGTGTGCGTGTGTGCGTCTGTGTGTGTGTGTGTGTGCCAGGTAGCAACACTCACAGCTAGTCCAACGGCGTCCAGAGCCTTCAAAAGGCCATGTGCAGCTTGAAAGTACTTTTTGCTGGTGTCACCCAACCTCCATCTGGAGGACACCATGATGCACGCTTTGACTTTTACAACTATATAATTTTCCTGTTTGTACAAATAAAAAAATATATCCGTGTCATAGACTGAAGAGGCATCAGTCGTGTTTTACGTGGGAAGTAGAAATCCAGTGCCAGACAGCTTGATGGAGACTAAAATTGTCTTTTGTCTTAAATCATCCATTGGTCTTGGTCTTGATCTGGTCCCTCCATGTCAACCTGAGGGAAAGAAAGACTATTATTTCTCGGTTTGGGGAGAGGAAAGGAAGCTAAAAAAGAAATAACACTTGTAATTGTAATTAAGGACGGACGCGTTCACACCAGCCTTGTTTACGCTGGTTGAACCGAACATTGGAGCGTTTACTACCTTGGTAGAGTTTATTTGGGTTGGTGTGCACGTCGGACTCAAACTCAAACTCTTTTTTTTTTTCCTGTTTTGGTGACTGGTGAACTACTACTCTATTTTGAGCATTTCCTATCAAAATGTCAAGTGGCAGGGGACAAACCTGGACTTACGACGAAGTGAGATTTCTCCTAAATATAGGGGCTGAAGACAACATCTCTCAATTACTAGAGAGGTTTTATAAGCACACCGAGGTATTTTAAATATTCTGCAAAAAAAATGCAGGAGAATGGATTCCAGCTAACTGTTGAGCCGTCTTGTTTGAATGTTTAAAAAACTGCAACAGCAGCACATCAAAGTATGCGACGCTTTGCAGAAAAGTGCTATGACGACCGCGATCGGATCCTTAACTCAAGACCCACGGCGAGCCTGGTAGATGTTGTCGACTCGTACGAGGATGTGGACAAGAACCCTGGAGCAGCTTGCACCAGTTCATGACCAATGATCATAACAATAACGACATTTCCACCACAACTTTTGTTTACAATTGCCGTTTAAGTTTCGCCTCGTGAACGCAAACCGGACAAAAAACAATGTATCGGTTCGATACAGAACCGGACCGTTAGGTAGGAAGCTACCCTAAGAACATATAGTGCATCGAGTAGACTTTTTTCTTTTACCAGAATATTAAGAGGAAGTATAAGAGAAATTGAAGGGAATGTTGCTGCATGAGGTTTAATCTACCTCAGTCATTTACTGTCCTGCTGTATTGACTGCAGGGCAGGGACAAGACTTTCTACAAATCAGAAATTAAAGCACCTCATTGATCTCGCCGTCATCAGGTGACTCGTTGTAGTCATTCATCTCATCCATGTCTTGCATGTCTTCTTCGTCTTCCGAGTCTTCCTCGCTGTCCTCCTCATCCTCGTCATCCTCTTCTTCCTCTTCATCATATCCTGCCTGCGACACAGTGAAGGCAGAAGACATAAATGGAGGGAACCATCTTACCAGTGTATGTTTCATACTGTGGCTTGGTGAAACTCGACAGCAGCATTTTTATTTATAATGCATCTACTGATAATGTCATAAAGGCAACACCAATACATTACCTCAAAAATAGGTTTCCCAATGGGCATCAGGTTGTTGTCTTTCTCAGCAATGCTCTGCAGCTGAGGTAGACACAGAGTTCACGTTAAAATAGAAACATGAAGAGACACTCACACAATTTTGTCGACTAATCAACTAGTTTATTTACTCGACAGATCTGTAAAACTGAGTTTCTCCATAAAGAATCATGCAAAAGCAACACTTTAAATCTTGTGTTTACCAGAGATATGCTCATAAGTTTCTTGGAAATAAGTAATTCAGCATGAAATAAGCATTAAAAGTGACTAATTGACTAAATTAATCTTAGTCGACTAAGACCAATTAGTCGACTAATCAACTGAGAGGGAGCAGCCCTAAACTAAGTACATTTACTCAAGTACTGTACTTCAGTTGAGTATTTAAATTGTATGCTACTCCTCTACACCTCAGAGAGAATATTCTATACTATACTAAATTTGTCTGACTGCTTTAGTCACTTTTCAGATTTCAATCTTTCCTCCCCGTCCTCTCCAGTGAAAACCACATTCTTCAGATGTGTTGATTTTGAATGTTTGTGAAAAACTGAAGGATAAAGTATTATTTTTTATGTAAATATGTTTAAATATGAGTACAATATAATAACAAAGTAATATAAGTACAATGAAGGCAATGTTTTTCCTTCCTTTTTTCTTCTACAAACCCCCCCCCCCACACACACACACACCCCACACCCTCGGAGGTCCATATGGTAAAAGTTCAGAAGTGTTCCTTTATAGCTTGAAAAAAATCCTCCTACTTCTTAAGCTAAACAAACTTTTTAAACCTCTTGAATCAGCTGGAAAATGCATCATGCGCATTAAAAGTTGACTTTTAAAGATACATGGTACTCATAGCACAGCAAGGCTACACACACACGATGCTCTTATAGATTATGATGCATTGCTGTAGATTAAACTACCCACCAGTGTATAAAGGAGTAAAAATACGAACAATCTTAAACATCTACAGCAGTGAAAAGCAACATACACATTAATGCAGCAGTAATATTGATCCAAAAACATTATATATAATAGTAAAACACTGACAGGCACTATTGTACTGCACAATGAATACTTTGCTGATCCTTTACTTTTCTTTAAGCAAGGTTTTGAATGCAAGACTTTTAGTGTTTTCAGTGTGGCATTGGCATTTGTACTTCAGTAAAGGATCTGAATATTTCTTGCACCACTGCTCAGCAGAGGAGTTTACCCAGGTCTGGTGCTGCTGCTCCTGCTGGTGCAGCTCGGTCTCGTCCACACAGGGTCGGTCAAGGTTGAACCACAGGGACTCCGTTATCCGGGGGAAGAGAGAGGGGAACAGCGTGGACATGTCTGTCACACGGGGACAACAACAAACACAATCAGCAAGCGTGTAGCCTGGATTAGGGGATAATATGTGCCGCTTTGACACAAAAACTAAGCTATAAAACCCGGGTCTACCAGGAATAAATGGAGTCATAAAGTATGCGTCGGATACAAAACACGATTTCAAACGACACAGGAGGGAGACTGTAAATTAACGTAAAACATCATTAACGTACGATTAAAAGTCTTCCTGTAACATATTATTAAATGTAGTCTCACCCCTGCGAGTATTCTAGCTGAAAATGTACGTATTATAATGTGGTATTTTACCGGTAATTCATACCGAAATTATAGATAGTATAAGTACCTGCCAATCTCTCGCCCTAGCTTTCAAAAATTTCAAAACAAATTTACCGGAAACCCCTAGTGTTCACCCATCAATATTTCCGGAGTCCTCTAGACCAGTGTCACTTCGCAATGGTTCCGCTTGGGTAGCACTGACGACAGTAGAACGGGAGAAGTGAAGCAACATCATGAATGTACTTTAGTTTATATGTTAATAGCGATGTTAACGATCTGTGTATGTATATGCACTAGGTATATACAGTTAGGTCCATAAATATTTGGACATTGACACCATTTTCATCATTTTGCCTCTGTACACCACCACAATGGACTTGAAATTAAACAATCAATAAGTGCAGACTTTCAGCTTTAATTTGAGGGTATTTACATCCAAATCAGGGAATTACAACACATTTTATACGTGATATCCCCTTTTTAAGGGACCAAAACTAATTGAACAAGGAGCAGATAAAAGGTCTGGAGTTCATTTCAAGTGTGGTATTTGCATTTGGAATGTGTTGGTGTCAACTCTCAATATGAAGTCCAAAGAGCTGTCGCTGTCAGTGAAGCAATCCATCATCAGGCTGAAACATCAAAACAAACCCATCAGAGAAATAGCAAAAACATTAGGTGTGGCCAAATCAAGTGTTTGGTACATTCTTAAAAAGAAAGAACGCACTGGTGAGCTCAGCAACACCAAAAGACCTGGAAGACCATTGAAGACAACTGTGGTGGATGACAGAAGAATTGTTCTTCTGGTGAAGAAAACGCCCTTCACAACAGTTGGCCAGACCAAGAACTCTCTCCAGTAGTAGCCGAAGTGTATCTGTGTCAAAGTCAACAATCAAGAGACTTCAGAGTAAATACAGAGGGTTCACCACACAGCAGGATGAACTCTGACGTGCAATATTATCTGCTCGTATTCAGCCAATTGCTTCAGAACTCATTGGACGCCGCTTCACAGTTATCTGAGTACTTTGTCCACCTCTGACTGCAGTTAAGTAGCAAGAACTAAAGGCAAATTAAAAAGGGCTACAGAATACAACACATGGACCATTACGTTAAAAGCATAAATATTACAATAATTGCTATAATTAGTCCTTCTATTGTTGTTCTTCATTTGGACATTTGTCACCCTCACTTTGCACAATCTACAAGTGCCAGGTAGAGACTTCCAGAGCCACTTTCATATGGACAAACCCCACAAACGGTCTCCACTGACACACCGACAGACACAGGGAACTAAAGTTGTTACTGTAGGGCTGGTGAATAAATCTACATATAGAAATTCAAAACCCTTTTTCTTTTTTAGGCTACTCATCAATGAAATCAAACGTTACATTAAAACAATCTCTTATTCAAACAATAAGAAAGCTCTTTTTTTTTTTTAAAGTTTCATCTGAGGATGTCACTTGTACTTTTAATCAGCAACTGTAACTTCTGACCTACACACACACACACACACACACACACACACATTTACACTAAAAATTAACCAACGTGCTCCTAATGTTTAAAGTCTTAGTCGAATCACGAGACCACCAACACAGAGGAAAATTATCTTAACTGCCACCTTTTTACTGTTATTTCCTTCTTAGGTCACACTACCACTTCACACCAAATGTCAACCATGTGAGTGTGTGTGTGAGTGTGAGAGAAAGAACAGGGTAGACCTTGAGATAAGACAAACCTTCCTCCCAGTAAAATGTAATAAAGCTCAGATTGTTGCACACACACCACATCTTTCTCGTAACTTGTCTCTATCTCACTCACACACAAGAAGCCCTGGTGCAGACTTTGGACTTCGGCAACATATACACACACGCACGCACAGATCGGTGTTTTCTCAGTCCTGTTTGGTCTTGAGAAGTGTGTAGGAGGTTTGTGGAAACACTGACTTTTAGAATTAACCCTTCAGGAAGGAATCATCACAGAATCTAACAAGGTAATGCAAATCCTTTTATCGTTGCATTTAGAAATCTTCTTATTGCTGTCTAAATGAGTTGCCACATACAATTACAAAAACAAAAACATCTATTAATGTTATATGGTAAATAAATATTCATAAAATTCTTGATATGTTTTAATGTTAGATAGAGATCACTGAGTAATGCATCAGTTTGTATCATGTCAGAACTTGAATAAGAGACTTTCCAGTGGGCTCAGTGTGTCCATCAGAGATTATATCATATATTGTATCCTCAGTTGCTCTCCCTGAGGTTTCTTCCATATTTCCCCCACTAATTGTGGGAAATCTTTTAGGGAGTTTTTCCTTGTGCGATGTGAGGGTCTAAGGACAGAGGGTGTCGTACCTTGTACAGGCTGTAAAGCCCACTGAGACAAATGTATAATTTGTGATATTGGCCTATATAAATAAACTTGATTTGATTTGATTATGTTTTAGTGAGTTAACCTCATCACCTCCAACATCAATTAAAGTTCGAGTTGACACTTTATGTGAATACTGAAGGTTTTTTTTGGAACGGTTTTACATGATTCTGGAAGTACTTGAAAATGAAAACACATATTAAAATTGTATTTGATCAAATTATGTTGATTGATGTTAATGAACATAAAAGGAAATGTTTGCACAAATGGCACAAAATTACCATCTACACCCAAAACACATCACATCCCTAATCTAACAATACCACACTGGGCGCATAACCAACGGAAACTTGAAAAGAATCCAAATTGATTGGGATTGGTTTGGGAGTTACTTGGTCCAAACTAGGAGCTAGCTAAGTGCAGTTTAGAGGAGAGGGGAGAAACACAAACAAAGGGATTGAATAAAGATATAAAAAAATATGATACGCTCTGTTACTAAAAAGAGCTCTGGTGACAATGCACAAACAACAAGACTACTTTTAAGGGTTTCAACCACTACCTATTACCAAAAGACTCAGACTGATTAGAGTTTACAGGGCATGCCTGTGACATGAATTTAAACTTTTGAGTCATCCTTGTCATCTCATTATTTTTCCTACACATCGATGTATGTCGTTCATGCCTCCCTGCTGCAGAGCCATGTGGGTTGTCCTGGCCTTGCTGTTCGCCCTCTCCAGTGGCGCTCTGCCACTAGACGAACTCAACATGTGTATGGACGCCAAATACCACAAAACAAACCCTGGCCCTGAGGGACAACTTTACCTTCAGGTGATGAAAACACACATGTCCCCAGACATCAAAGATGAAACAAATGAAATAGTGGCATGTTGGGAGATTCAAATGGGTATAATGTTTTTGGTTCAACAGCATAAAGTGACCGCTCTTTCCTCTTCCTCTTTCCAGTGTGCTCCCTGGCGTGAAAATGCATGTTGTACTGCCAATACCAGCACAGAAGCCCACAATGATAACTCCTACCTGTACAACTTCAACTGGGATCACTGTGGTGTCATGAGCGACACGTGCAAGAAACATTTCACTCAGGACACTTGCTTCTATGAGTGCTCACCACACTTGGGACCCTGGATACAAAAAGTGTGTATTGTGCTCCAAGTCGCTCCTGTATGTGTGTACTTGCAACACTAGATGGCAGCATAAGAAGTTGAAAGGCCTGAAAGGACTTGTCAGGACAGTTAATCCACACGTAGTATGTTGCCATTATAGTAATAAAAAGAAAAACAGTAAACCAGCTAATTACATTTAATAAAGAGAGAATTTGTCTCCAGTTTAATTTGTGGACAACTTTTGCAACTCACCTGGCAGATCATATCATTAAAACTGCAAGGGCAATATGTTTCATTTTAGAAATGTATCACTTGTGTTGTGAAATTATGGATCATACACACTTATCAATCATATTTGTGTAGGTGAACCAGGATTGGCGTAAGGAGCGTATCTTGGATGTGCCTCTGTGTAAGGAGGACTGCCACGGATGGTGGGAAGACTGCAAGAATGATTACACCTGTAAGACTGACTGGCACAAAGGATGGGACTGGAGCTCAGGTAAGCGCGCGCGTGCACGCACACACACACACCACAACAAACAAATTCACACCTTTGCATACACATTTACAAACTAGTCATACACCAAAACATCTCTCTCTCTCTCTCTCTCTCTCTCTCTCTCTCTCTCTCTCTCTCTCTCTCTCTCTCTCTCTCTCTCTCTCCTACAGGTATTAACAAATGCCCTGAAGGCAGCAAGTGCAGAAAGTGGGCCGAAGTTTACCCCACACCCAAGTCCATGTGTGAACAAATCTGGTCCAATTCCTACCTTTATACCACCCACTCCAAAACCTCAGGCCGCTGCATGCAGCTCTGGTTCACTGGGAAAAACCCCAACAGGCAGGTGGCTGAGTACTACCATAACAATGCACAGCTACACCAAAGCTTTACCTTGACAACACTACTTCTCCTGGCTCTTGCATCTTTCTCCGTATTGATGTACTAAAATTATATTCTGGACCTATCCTGTATCACACCCGAGGAATCAATAAAACTGATTTCAAATGCTTTCCTGTCTCTGTTGCTTTCTTGTCACCTTTTGAGTCATTGAGCTTCCTAATTGATGGTATGAACCTTTTGATTTGCAACCTAGCGAACAGACCCCCAGATAAAATATGATTTACTGATTATTTAACAAAAAAAAATTTTTTCAGTACAGTTGTGCATCTAATATTTAAAAAAATATTTTTTTACTTTCTATTTAGCGCTTCAAGACCTCAATATTGAAGTTTTCCTTTATATCATTTGGATGCATCACAATAATATTATTGGACTAAATATATATAGGCTGTATACTTTCTCATTGTCCTGTTGCCTCTGCATATAGTTCTACAACTTTCTTTTTTTTTAACTCAAGAAGTGAATGCTCAGATATTAATTTCTATAATGCATACCTCCAGTGCCTTCAAGAAGGAGAAGCTCATCATTTCAAAAGCCAATGTTTGACTACATGCTTGATGATTGTGCTCCTTATATATCAGAATCAGAAATCCTTTATTCGTCCCACAGCGGGGACATTTACAGCAGAGGGACAGTGCAGATAAAAAGATAAGTATAAGTAAGAATAGAACCCAACCTTAGTTAAATAAATAGCAGCATAAATGTATTGCACATGCATATTGCACATGATGTATTGCACAATAATAAATGGTAACAGGGTGTATTGCACATGAGCGGTGGAACAGTGGCGTTACAGTCTGCATTGAGTGTGTGGTGGTCTATTTCTTTTATCTTACCTTAGTTTAAAGAATAATACCTAACCTGTCTCCTTGTATGGGGACTGTAGACACTTGCAAGTTTAAGAAAATTGTTGGCTATATAATTCTCTTTCTCCGTATAATGTAAAATTTGATAGTTTAATTACATTTTTTTTTTTTTACAATTTGCATCTGGATTCAGGATCTACATTGAGGGAAAATGTTTCTCTACACTGGGCCTCAGTGATCACAATATCACATGACCATCTGGGCCAGCCAGTGGTTAGTGGGCTCCACTGCTTGGTAATTATGGAGTTCCAGTCCCTCGAGTGTGTGTGCGTGTGTGTGTGTGTGTGTGTGTGTGTGTGTGTGTGTGAGACAGAGAGAGGGAGCAAAGGAAAGAGAGAAAGAAAAAGAGAGAGACTAAGGGTGTGTTAATGTCTCTCTTGCTTCCCCTATGTTTAAGTGTGTTTTTGTGTCTCTATATATGTGTGCGTGTGTCACTCTGACGGGCATGAGTTTGTGCGTCAGTGCCACGTCTGAATATGTTCTATCAGGTTTATGAATAAGTCTTGTGATTGGTTAGCTGGTGTGTGTACAAGATGTGAACAGAGAAGACCTTGGTTGATCAAAGATAAGTCTGAAATATACGTACGTATGTCTAGCAACTGTTGGGCACTTTGTACTTTCATAATCAAGGTCTGAGATATTTAATTTAAAAAGACATAAGAGATGCAGTCAACACTAGCTTTACATTTTGAAAATGTGGCCTTACCTTTTGATAGAGATCAGACGTATCAAATTGCTTCTGCATTTCTGAGGCTGATAATAACGTTCTTCATGATGATGCCACTGTATAAATTAGCATTGCAGGTCATCCGTCAACCCCAGGCCAGTCTTTCCTGTCTCTTTTCTCTGCATGAAATGCGTGCATAAAGCTCCTATACAAAGAGAGGTGTGTCCTTGCATGGGACTATCTCATTGAAGTGTATTAATGCCCAAGCCGTAATTGATCCGACGGTTTTATTCAATCATGAGCATGCTCCAATATTTTTTGTAACCAGAACATACTTAATCAATGATTACTTAATCTTGGTTTGAATAATAGAAGACGCTTCAAACATCACCAATGTGTTATAATCTATTCAATTCACTCAATTGTATGATTTGGTCATGGAAGTGCAAAAACATTGTGCATTTACTTAATATTACATATGTTTATAGCTTGCTACATCTTGGATGATGGACATCAGCTGATGTGAGGCATCCACACTAGTTTGCTTTTCATATACTTGCATAATATTTAGTAATATATAATATTGTAATAAGTCAGATATCATAGAAGGAAATGGGCATCATCAGATATTATCACTATTTGGATTTTGATATGAACAATATTTACAAGTCAGAAACTGGAAAAAATGTAACTTCCATGTGACTTAACATGCTAAAAGTTATGCAAACATTCTGACTTTATAGCTAAGAATACTTTAAGTATAGCTGAGTCTAATGATGTAAAGCTGAGCCTGAGATTTCTACACAGAATGCTGTGGCCCCGAGGGGCCTAAAGCGACCACTGTATTGGGAAAGAGGATAGATAGGTTATGTATAAGTAAAAACATGGCCTGTTTTCTGGCCTGACCCTCAGGCACAACTTTACAAAGTTGTCTATCCATTATTCATCCATCCAGCAATTTGGTTTTGGGTTTTTTAATGAGCACTACAGCCTCACTGTGTTCTTAGCATGGCTAGACTTTAAATTGTGTTTCAGAGTTACCAGACAATTATGGTAAGATGCAAAAGAAAAGAAATGTGGAAAAATATTTATATTTAAGATAAATTGCTGACAAATTAGTTTTATTACAATGTGACATCTTGTAACACACTTTTACGATCCCCGCATGCAGACATTTTGTTAAGCCGCATACTTTTACAGTCTTTTACAGTCAACTAACACACATACACACACAGGCATACAGTGTGATGCCATAGTCAGAAATAGAATTGGGATGGCTGCTGTCCCTGTGGCTATTAATACTCAGCTTTTCTGAGGTCATTGGCAACACAC